>PVIA01009423.1:0-61270 GCA_004024845.1 Tonatia bakeri | reverse complement strand
TAGGGACCTGGGGATCTACTTTTTTGGGGTAGACAGTGGGGGCCTAGTGTTTCCTGGACTCACTCTATGGTTGAATTTAAAACATAAAAGGAGGAATTTAAAGGCAGGAGGAGAAAAACCAAGTGGTTGAAATCAGTGAGTTACTGAAATCAACCCAAGAGCTCCGGAACACAGGAGCCTGGGGCGGGGGCGCTGGAACAGAGGGCCTGCTGTCTGGCTCTCTGTCTGGTCCCTGTGCCTGGCCTGGCCCTGTGATCTCACACGGCCGTCTTTGAAGTGGACGCCTCAGCAATCACAGTATAACCCAGGCATTTGTCCTGCAAAAACAAAAAAACAAAAACTGTCATGAATTAACAGGAGTTACTGTGAGGTTATGGCACACAAGATGTGACTGTAATGCCATTCACTACACAAACACATAGTCCTGTCCTTATGTGAGTCTAAAAATCTCGTTTAAGTCCCTCCAATGCTCACGCCTAAGTGTATCATTTATGAACTCAGGAGTAGAATCAGACCTGTCCAGGGCCCCTTAAGCAGTGTGTGTATCATTCTCTGGGAGGGAGGAAAAGCAATGGGCCTGCTTACTGGGACAGATCACCACCAGGGGGCAGAAAAGAGCATCATCCTGGGGATTCAGCACCAGGTACCCTCCTCCTAGGCCCACCCTCCAATCCATCCTGGGTGTGAAGAAAGGAAGAATGAAGAGAGGTCATACCACGCTTGAGGCCTAGGGGTGTGAGGCCGACACCCGAAGATGCAGCTGCTCCTGCTGCTCCTGCTGCTTCTGGGGCCCAGTATGAGCATCATTACCTGAGTGGCTTGGGCGAGTGTGTGTGCCTGTTGGCATGAGGATGGGGTGATCGGGGCTGGTGCTTTTCTGTGCTGATCCTAATGACAGGGGTCAAGTGAGAGATCACCAGTGAGGGCAGATGGGGGCTTGTGATCCAGGGAGTCTGACAGGGAGATTTGACCAACAAACAGGACTCTGGGGGCTGGAGAAAAAGGGGAGGGGTCAGGGGGCCAGGCCCTGAGTTTCCTGCCTGTGGTCAGCTTGGATGGTCCTGCTGGCCTCCTTCGCGGTCCTGAACTCTTTTTCTTGCAGGCTCCGGGCTTGGTGCTCTCGTCTCTCAGAGTCCAAGCAGGGTCGTCTGCCCACGTGGGACCCCTGTGACAATTCAGTATCGTACTGTGGACTTTGAGACCACAACCATGTTTTGGTATCAGCAGTTCCCGAATCAGAGCATTGTCCTGATGGCGACTTCCAATATGGGCTCATCTGCCACACACGAGCAGGGTTTCCCTCAGGACAGCTTTCCCATCAGCCACCCAAACCTGACTGTCTCGGCTCTGACGGTGGCGAGTGCACGCCCTGAACACAGCGGCCTCTACTTCTGTGCTGCTAGTGACACAGCGCTGGGTAGAGATCTGAGGCCCCTGCAAGAACTAAAACCCCTCTCCCCACGCACTTAGCCTGGGGAGCCCTGTGGAAGGGGTGTGGAGGGGGAAACCACAGCCCCTCTGACGGAGCCATCTGTGTATGGGGAGAGAGAGGAGAGAGAGGTAGAGAGAGAATATAAACTTTTAAATCGAGGTCTGTGTTACTCATAGGTTGTGCTTTGTATGCTAGGCTGTGCATCCTCTTATGCTTCTGGAATAATCCTGGTTTGTGGCCTTGTGCCTGAGCTGCTACAGGACACCCAAGAAGTGGAGAAATGGAGGTGGAGACGCCTGTCGGAAAGTCTGGAGGCAGGTCTGGCCCCGAAATTTTGCTCATTAGAAATATATCATGTCAACTTCTAGTTATCACTTTGAATAGTTTTTTTTTAATCTCATCACTGAAAGATGTCGGGAACCTAGAGGACAGTGCTTCTTCTCCTTGCTCTGATGAAACAATTTCAGAAAATAAGCAGGCAGATGCATGTAAAGGGATTTCATGACTATAGAACCAAAGGCGTCCACCCTCACCAGGACGGGGTATAAACCACGCTTCTGAGCTATATTCCCTACCTATTGAGTTTCTGAAATGATTGCACACATGGAGGCCCCGCCTCTCTCTGCCCTGCAGGAGCAGGGGGAAGCAGAGAAACTGCCTGCCAACAGAGAGGGCTGAGGAGTGTTGGAGAGACCCCTGGGGGAGCGCCCCACCCTCTTCCTGTCCCAGCTGGATTCAGACCTCAGCAGGACTGGAGGGAGGAGGGTCAAAGACACTCCATTTAAAGGGCCATGGTCCTTTAAAGAGAAGGTCCTCTGAATACTGAGTTTCTGAGGGAGAAAACAAATGTCAAAAGGGAAGGAAGAAGGGTCCTCTGGCTACTGGAGAGTAAAGGGAAAAAAGACAGAATAGGGGAAATTTTAGAGTTCTGGAAAATAGATGAGAATTACGAAATAAGAGGACTCATACCCCCCACCCCTGCATAAAAACAAAACTTGCAGAAGCATTCTGACTTTGCTAGAACAATGGGATTAAGCTGGGTGTATTGTCAGTATTATGAAAAAGAACAAAAGGAACATAATATCCACAACATAGAGAAAAAACAACACCTTCCACTGTGTCCCCCCAAATACAATCATGTGTCAAACGTAAAACTTAAGTCTACCCTTCAAATAAATATATTCAAGTAAGCAGTTGAAAATAACCACCCTAAACTAGAGTTCAAAAATTATTAATAAAAATGCTAAAAACAGGCAGAAGCAACAAAAATTAATTTTTGATAGAACTCAGGAAAGAAATGAAAGCGAAAGACAAATTTATCTAAGAAATGAAGAATGCATAAAAGATATGCACAGAATATTCAGATGGAAATCTAGTTCAGGCACTGAAGAACAGAAAGGAAACATCTAAGAGACTAAAAATGGCAATAGTAAAACCAGCCAGGGAGAAGGTTCTGGAATGAAACGGAGCCCTGGCGTGAACACAGGATGGATTTGAGCAAAGCAGTATCCATGCAGTGATGGGACTAAAGATGAATTCTACATTCTCATGTTACCCGCGTGTCTCCAGGCTGCTGTCATGAGCAGACCTCACCTTAACCAGGAAGGGAACAGCCAGCAGGCCAATCAGAGAGAGACCCTGCTGGGAGCCAGCCACTCAGGCCAGAGGGAGGCACAAGGGGATCTGGTGCAGGTAATCCAGGTCTCCTCTACTCTGTCTCCTCATCTGCAAAATTAGGGAGCCCGTCTTGAAAACCTCCAGGGTGTCTTCCCACTGTCTTTCTAGCCTTCTGCACATTCTGCATGCACAAGGAGGGAATCCCCAGTGCTAAGTCTTTTTCCTCATTTGTCTTCCTGCAAGTGCCTGTAGCACAAAGGAACTCCTTTCCCACTATGGGCAGCCAGGTGCTCTACTGCCTGGTCCTTTGTTTCCTGGGAGAAGGTGAGTCCTGGGTTCAGGGAGCAAATTACTGTCTGGAAGTTGCTATGCTACATGTCTAACTAAGCCTTTTCCCATAACAGCAGTAGGGATACCCTCTTGGGATGTGTTTCCAGAACCTTCTTTCTTCCATAGGCACAGTGGGTGGTAGAATCACTCAGACCCCAAAATACCTATCTAAGGAGGAAGGACGAGATGTGACCCTTCACTGTGAACAGGACTTTGAGCATGACTACATGTACTGGTACCGACAGGACCCAGGGCAGGGGCCCAGGCTGATCTACTTCTCCCGAGCAGAAAAGCTTGTTGAGGAGGGAGACCTGGCTGAAGGCTACCAGGCCTCTCGGGAGCAGAAGGCGTTCTTTCCTCTCACTGTGCCATCGGCCCGGAAGGACCAGACAGCTCTGTACCTCTGTGCCAGCAGCTTAGACACAGTGGAGCACAGCCCCCTCCCGGCTGCACATAAACGTGTCCCCAGGGCCGCTTGCTCACCAGGTGGCAGGACTTGTTGTGCTGAGTACCCCGCCTTGCCTGCTTTCTTCCACCTCAGCCAACCACCCACAGCAGCTGCTGCCATAACTATGCCGTGTAGAATGACACAGTGCTTCAGCCATCCACTCCCTATCTACCTATTTATTTATCTGTCTGTAGAGAGAAAGAGACAGAGAGAGAGAGAGACAGAGGTTGATTATACAAATCAACTCTTTTTTTTCTATTTTACCAAGCAGTAGAGAAGAGAAGTGAACTGAAAATGATTCCTTCTTTCAGGAAAAAAACAAAGCCCAGTGGGGAGAAAAACGTGGAGACAAAAAATACTATAACCAAATGGCACGCAATGTGCACTTCCATCAGAGGTGTCAGCCAGGAGAGGAAGCAGCACGTCAATTCCATCTGGTGACACCAGGAAGGGCTTCAAAGAGGAGGCCACCTGTGGAATGAGGAGTAGGTTTCACAGATGGACAAGCCCGGGCAGAGTGATACGGGGCAGGGGAGCTATGGCAGGAGAGGGTGACGGTATCACATTGGGATAAAGGTGATTGCCACCACCCCAGAGAAGGCCATAGGGGAAATTTGGATAAATTAGAGGAGCTAAGTTATTGATCACAGTTGAGTATTGGGTTCCAGTGGCTCCTCCCTGGGTATCTGCATAGAATGCCTGCTAGACTCCTGTGAATGCACAGTTGGCACTTAGAGGTCAGACTCAGGCTCCAGGGAAATATTTGCAGAATAATCAACAGAGAGGTGCTCAGTATTACTTTGCAAATAGTCTTCATGTTCACAGTGTATTTTCTCCTTTTCTTATCTACCACAAGTATGTTGAACTAAAAGGCAGGTGACATTAATTCTTGGAACTCTGTTTGTTTATGTATTTTTGTTTGATCACATAATTCTGTTTCTAGAAATGAATGGCAGGCAATAGTATTCAGACTAACCCTTCCATTATATATAACTAAACATAACGGATTGGATATATTTTAAGTCTTTCTGAAAGTATTTATGGATCCCAGTCTGCTCTGTGTGGCCTTGTGTTTCCTTAGGATCAGCAATTTCTGGAAACATGTAGAAAGTCCTGATCATAACAGACAAACTTTGTTCCATGCATTTTATCGTGATTTATTCCTGAATTTATGTCACCTTCAGCTTTCTCCTCCCACACATTCTCTGACAGTGGGACTCACATGGATACTGCTGTACTGAGCTACAGAGGTGGGAAAGAGACAGCGGCCCCTGAGTAGGATTTGAACTTGGAAGTGTGGTCTGATGGGTACTCCAAGCCATCACGTCCACCAATGTTGTCTAACAATTGTTAACAAACAAACACATCAAGACTTTGAGAATCGGATGGATCTAAATTGCTTTACTTTGTTGTCCCGGCCATCTTTGCAAATACATCCAGATCATGGGTTTCCGGAGCCAGCTGCTGGGTCAGGGACTTGTGTGGCAGTGGGGACACAGCCCCAAAGCTCCCGGCTCCCCGTGCACAGGTCTTACTTCAGAGGCGATGGGCTGGGGCCGGCTGTCTGTCCAATGAGAGACGGAGATTAAGCAGAAGACAGGAGACAGACAGCCTTGTGTTTCTTTGTCCCCTGGGGTATAAGTAGCAGGGGTCCAGAGTCCCTCTTGTCAGTAAAGAAATCTACAAAACAAAGCATGTGGACCGTACTTGATGCTGAAATTTGCACTGTAAAACTTGTAATGTGCACTCAAGATTTGCACAGTCTTGTCCTGGCTGGTGTGGCTCCGTGAAATGAGCACTGGCCTGAGAACCAAAGAGTGGTAGGTTTGATTCCCAGTCAGGGCACACGCCTGGATTTCGGACCAGGTGCCGGGTGGGGGTGCGAAAGAGGTAACCACACATTGATGTTTCTCTGCCTTTCTTTCTCGCTCTCTTGCCCTCTCTATAAAAATAAATAAGCTGTTAAAAATGCTTTGCACAGTCTCTTGCATGTGTTTTAACCACTTGCTTTTACCTGATACTGAAAAGAACTTTCTAACTATGAAGTTTTATAATAGGCCCCATTCCCATGACCAAGCTATAAGAGTTACATGAGATGCAAGTCAAAAACTTAAAATATCAGTGAATGTTTCCATAACATTTTGAGAAGTTGTCACATCTACTATTAAGTAGGAAGAACATTTTATAGAAAAATATCATCAAAGATGGATAATATTTTTTAGGTACAAGAAACATAATTTCTGAATTTAAAATAATACTGGAAGTAATTAGTAGTAAATAAAGAAACTCAGAAAGCCAACTTGTGACCTGTGTACTAACTGAAGCAATATCCCAGAATTCCCAGGAAATAGGAAAGGACATGAAAGGAACATGCCGTGTCAGCAGCTTTATTCACAGTGACCTCACACTGGAAAACACTGGTATGTCCATCAACAATGCAGTAGATCACTAGTGTCAAATGTATGCAACAGAATAAAAGAGAGCAAAAGTGTAAACACCATTTGCACAATCATAGCTGGGTGAATCTCATAAATAGTGTTGAACGAGAGAAGCCGACACGCTGTAGGAGGTGAGACAAGTGTGAGCTGTCTCACAGGCACCAGTGGATTCAGAGCTGAGTGCAGGGCTCAGCCCCCGATCATCACCAATGCTGTGGCTGCCCCAGCCCTTTAGTTCTTGTTGTGACTCCTAGACACCCTCGGCAACACCGTCAGGACACTTTGAAAAGACACAGGTTCATTACACAGCATTACACGTCAGGTCACAGAGCAGGGCTGCAGGTAAGAGAACTGCAGGGGCCTGGGGATCTGCCTTTTGGGGGTAGACAGTGGGGGCCTAGTGTTTCCTGGACTCGCTCTTTGTTGTTGAATTTAAAACTTAAAAGAAGGAATTTAAAGGCAGGAGGAGAAAAACGAAGGGACTCAAAGTGGTCAGTTACTGAAATCAACCCAAGAGCTCCGAACACAGGAGCCTGGGGCGGGGGCGCTGGAACAGAGGGCCTGCTGCCTGGTCCCTACCTGGTCCCTGTGTCTGGCCTGGCCCTGTCATCCCACACGCCATCTTTGAAGTGGACGCCTCAGCAATCAGAGTATGACTGAGGCATTTTCAATCGGAAAAAGAAAAGCTCTCCGAACTTAACACTACTTACTTTGATGCTATGACACAGAAGTGACCATAACGCCACTTTCTATACAAACATACACTCCTTTCCTCATGTGAGTCTAAAAAACTCATTTAATATGTTTTAGTGTTCTAGGTCTCAGTGTATCAATATGCAGTGAGTAGTGGACTCAGCACGTTTCCAAGGCCCCTTCCCCCAGTGCGTGTTTGGTTCTCCAACACACAGAAAGAGCAATGCACCCTGCGTCATTGGAACAGATCCCCACCAGGGGGCAGAAGAGAGCACCCAGAGGATTCTGGAAACACCCTCCCATGATGATCCATCCTGGGGGTGAAGAAAGGAAGAACGAAGGGCTGGTCACACCTCTCTTGAGACCTGAGTGGTGTAAGGCCATCACCCTAAGATGCTGCTGGTTCTGCTGCTTCTGGGGCCCAGTATGAGCCTGATTATCTGAGTGGCTTGGGCGAGTATGCATGGGTGCTGGCATGAGTGAAGGGGTGGCCAGAGCTGGTGGATTTTCTGTGCTGATGGCAAGGAGAGGGGTCAAGGGAGAGGTCACCAGTCAGGACAGATGGGGGCTTTTGATTCCAGGGAGTCTGACAAGAAGATTTCACAAACAAACAAGACTCTGGGGCTGGAAGGACAGGGGAGGGGGCAGGGGGCAGGGGGCAAGGCCTCAGGTTTCCTGACTGGTCAGCTGGGATGGTCCCACTGGCCTGCTTCATGGCTCTGAACTCTTTTTCTTGCAGGCTCCGGGCTCGGTGCTCTCGTCTCTCAGCATCCAGGCAGGGTCATCTGTGCAAGTGGGACCCCTGTGACGATCCAGTGCCATGCAAAGGACATTCAGGCCATACTTATGTTGTGGTATCAGCAGTTCCTGAATCAGGGCCTCGTTCTGATGGTGACTTCCAATATGGGCTCGTCCACCACACATGAGCAAGGTTTCCCCCAGGACAGCTTTCCCATCAGCCATCCAAACCAGTCTTTCTCAGCTCTGACAGTGGCGAGTGCACGCCCTGAACACAGAGGCCTCTACTTCTGTGCTGCTAGTGACACAGCGTTGGGCAGAGATCTGAGGCCCGGGCAAGAACCTCTGCCCCTCTCCCCAGCACCCAGCCCTGGGGAGCCCTGGGAAAGGGGGTGTGGAGGGAGGAAAACCACAGCTCCTCTGACGGAGCCATCTGTGTATGGGGAGAGGAGAAGGGGAGAGGGCAGAAAGAGAGAGAAAAAGAAAACAGGGAGGAAAGCGTCTGAATATGATCTGGAGCTAGCCCTATAACGTGGCCAATAGACATGAACAGATTCTTGGGCTGAAAGTTATTCAACCTGGATTTTTTTTTCTGACTCTGCCCTGTATTAATTATATGTTCTTGGATAGATTTGTACATAATCCCCTAGGTAGATCTCGAAATGCTTCTATAAAACTCTGTGTATTTTCTATACCATTGGCATTTGGCTCTCCAAGACATTCAGCACCATCCTGCCCCATCCAAGGCCCTGGAGGTACAGTCGTAGGACAGCCAAGCAGAGACAGTTCTCATGAACAAATCTGATGATGTGCCAAATACAGTGTTGTTACTGAAGGTGTTGGTTGAGCTGGCTTTTGGGAAAGAGGTGGAAGGGGAGAGAAGGCAGGTGGAGCATGTAAGAAAGATGTCAGACAACGCTACTTGCCTACAGAACTAGAAAGTTCCTTAGAAACCAGAAGATCACAAGTGGAGCAGTGAGTGTGGGCCTCTTGGAAAAATCCTGTCCTAGGGAACATCGAAAAATTACATTGACCCCACATCTTGTATGACCCAATAAAAAAATAAGTAAAAGAAAGTGACATACATTTTAAGAGAAGAAACACCCATGACCAGTAAACAGTTGAGGATATCATCAACTTCACGGGGGAGGTCAGCCAGATGTGAGCTAAGACACTATGACACCCTCGTTTATATCCATTTGAGTAACAAAACAGAAAGAGCTTGGAAATGCAAACTGTTCGGGTGTGGACCCACAGGATTCCTGGTAGGAGCAGACGTGATATTTGGAAACAGTTAGGCATTATCTCAAATAGCTGATCATTCCTATGTCCCATGACCCAGGAATTCCACTACATCACAAGGGCACTCAGGCCATGGAAAACCATACGTATCAGTCAAAATGAGCAGATGCCAGTGATGAGCAATGTTATAGTTGAACCTTAACCATATAATATAAAATAGAGGGCAAAAACTGACCCTGGTAAGATTATGTAAAGTGTGAGGCACTTTCAATAAAGCTAAAAGCCACAAAATCCAGAAAATAATTTTCACAGCTACAAATACACTCAATAAAATGGAAAGGAAAACAAGAAACAGGTGTTGCTGAAACTGGCTTTTTACCAGCTCATGGTTGCTGATGGCACACATCTCTCCCAACTCCGATTTCAGCAACATCATGTTGGTAGCTTGAAGTCAACTGGCCATGGTGGTAATATTTACACCACGGTAATCAACAGACACAACAGAATAGGACTTGCTGTATTTCCTCCAGAGGGCTGGTTGTCCTGGAGGGCAACACACACTGGCAAGGAATGACAATGACAAAATGCAGGATGGTATTTAATAAGGGACTTGCATGGGGAGTGGCAGGAGACAGGATACAGAAAACCACAAAGCTAGATTTAAATGTTGTCAAGGTCTGCCTTGCATGTCGGTGTGGGAAGGTGATTCACAAACACCTACAACATTTTTAAATAAATAATAACCATGTGTCAATAACAGTGCCTGTGTGTTATGAACCAAGGGTAAAGATTAATCAAACCCCATGCTAATGAGATTCGAAAGGAGAGAAAAAAACATACCTGAAGGGAATAGATTTGTGGAACATTAGGATGCAGAGGTTGTGTACTGAGAACCAGGGAGTAGGTACCTAGAAGCACACATGAAAATGCAGGCATGGACTTAAGACTTTGCCCTAGACCAAAGTCAAACTGAACAAATGAGATGGGAACCAATTCAGACACAGACACGCTGCCACGTTATACGATGACTATATTGCAGACAGTCTCTATATTGTTCCTGGTGATTAAACGCCCCACCTGGCTGCGGTAACCTCCTCCCAGATGGCTTTCATTGCCCCTGAACCCAAGGTACCATTTTAATTTTAAAATGCCCCTACTCTGTTGGCATCTTCAGCCAAGACAAGAGAGCTAGTAAAATATTTAGATATCCCACCACTTTCTTTGCCAATGGCAGGAAAAAGATAGGAGTATTTTAGGTTCTGGCATGAAGCGTGGCAGTGATAACACACCTACGTCAAGCAGTCATTTATTTCCCTCCTGTACATTAAGCTTAAGGCTATAGTGTTCCTATGTTAGCGTGGATGTGTGCTGTGTCCACACTTGCCCTTTATAATCCAGCTGACTGTTGGAGACACAGCCCACCGTCCACACGTGTTATCTCAGGGGAGGGCAACAATCAGCACTGAATGTGATCCAGTCCAAATTAGTGTTCTGTCCTCCTTGGACTAGGACCACCACAGTGAAGTCCTACATTTCCTCCAAATTTTTCATGACATAAATGGGCAATTCTTTCGAAAGTACAACACTTTCTTCTTGTGCTCTGGATGTATATTCTACTCGCTAGGCTAGGTTGCATTGGAAACCAAGTTACCCTTTAAGAGCCAGTGATGGATGGAGTAAGAGATAGACTCTTATTTCTCTGTCTCTCTCTCCCTAACACACACACACACACACACACACTCAACAAAGGCACATCCTAAGCGTGAGCTGGAGTTAATTAGGTGGCATGGCGGAGAATGGACCAATGGGCATGGTTGGAAGATCCAGTACAAAATTTGTCAGGCAGGACAGAAACTGGTATGCTCAATGAATGGGAAGGTGTAGTGACGTGGCAGGAGCAGCAAGTGAGGAAGGGGCACATGCCCATGAGATGGCAGACAGGTAGGCAGACATCAGACCATTCATGACCTCCTCAATCAAAGTATATAATCTGGAATTTGACAAAAAATGTAATAGGAGCCACTGAGTTTTTTCATAGACTTTTTAAGAGCAGTTTTAGGTTCCCAGCAAAACTGAGTAGAAAATACAGAGAATTCCCATATATACCCCTTGCCCTGCCCCTGAGGTTTTAGGCTTTTGGCTTCTGTAGTAACCAGATTAGTGTGTGTGTGTGCACGCATGTGCATGCATGAGTGTTTTGTAATCATCCTGGTTACCTGATGCAGACACTGGCCCGTAGTGTCTGCGTCATTATGGATGAAATGAGATATTCACATGGACTACTGAGTCCCGTGGAGGAAAAGGGACAGCATGGCTTTTCTCTCAAGGGGAGCAAAAGCCATGGCCTCCGCCATGTCTGGCCTTTATTGGGTTTCTCGGCACATTACATGATGGTCCTCATTTACTGTGCACAGATTCGCTTTAGGTGGTTACCTTTTACAGAAAACAAAGGAGCCAATGCTGCTAATCACATCACAGAAGAGGGATGTTTGCAAATGAAAAGGGAAAAGTGGTTGAACTGGTTACACTCATCCTTGGAAGGTTTAGCTTGGATTTTAGGAAGTTACTTTGCAGTAAATGTCCTCAATTCAGGGTGAGGGAGTTTTTAGCAAAAAGCAAGACTCATAGTGGCCTAGGTACATTGCAGGCCTGATTCCCCATGGGAGAACCTATCTGTGGGTGTGGGTCCTGTGCATCTCCAAGTGGGAACTGGGCCCATGTCATGCAGAATGGTCTCCTACAGCTACTGTGCAAAAAGTAAGAGGCAGTGTGGAAAGAGCTGCTGCAGAGAAAAGAATTTACTCACACGGGTACACAGGCAGGTGACAGTGTAGCTAGGAAGACGATGAGAAATGTAAAAGGTGTGTCAGAAGTAAAATTGAAGGACTTGGTCATCGATGGGCAGGAAGGGCGAGTGGTAGGGAGGACTGGGGATGGTGACCACAGCTGGAGGGATTTGGGGGCCCACGTGGGAGAAAGATCATGGCTTCCTGGAGACTGGGGGTTCCTCCGAGAGAGGGTCTGCTTGGAAATATGCAGAAAACAGTTGTACAAGCCACCAACTCAGAGAATGGATCAGGATGGGGGTAGACATTTGGGACATTTAGCATAATTGGAAAAATGAACGCACACAGAATCCCTGGATGCTGGAGTACACACAGAGAAGAGCAGAGCCCTTCCGAGAGGGATTTAAGGGGTGCAGTCACCTTGAATGGTACCTGGAAAAGGTTTCGGAAGGAGGAAATTGTACTGATAAGCCATCAATCAATACTAGATTAATAACTGAGTAATCGTGTAACTAATTACTAGTAACAACTCTGCACACACAGTTACCACGCCAAGGACTGCCTGTTTCCTAATTCTGCTCTGGCTCCGCAGGTACCTGACTGCAGCTGCGCAGCGTGGGGCGGGCTATTCCCCATTCAGCAACTCAGGGAAGGCAAGGCAGTGAGAGACCAGAGAGCAGCGGATGAACTTGCTCCTTTGACCACTAGGGGGTGATGTGGGCCTTTCTGTGAAACACCTCTGGAGCGCAAAGAGCAGGCGCAGACCTTCGTTCATCTGAGAAATTGTTGGATACTTCAGGTACCTCAGGTGAGATACAGCAGGTACTGGATGGAGAATGATTTGCAGGTATCCTGGGATGCCAATAGGTCCTTGAAATAGCAGGATCTGATCTGTAACCACCCCCCCCACCCACGTAGAATTTACCATGTATCTGTACCTGTAGTTATATGATGTATTCAAAATTGGTAAATAAGTAAATCAATGCCACCACCCTTTCAGTTCAGCAATGTGCTGAACCTCCAGCCAGTGGGATGAGAAATAAAGGGTGAGAGTACCCAAAGGAATCTAAGGAAGCATTTCATTATTAGTAACAAAGTGTAATGCATTTCCCGAATTTCACATAAAACATAAAAGCTAAGAGCAAATTTATTAGAAGGCAAGCAATACCTTAATGCAGAGAATTTTTAAAATTTTAGAGGAAGACACTTTAAAATCTGAAATAAGTGGAGATGTGTACCATGAATGTGAATAAGTAAATCCACTAATAAAGGTGTTCCAATTTCTGAATTTTATCTATGGATTCAATGTGGCACTAACCAAAGTCACAAAAGATGTCTTTTTAAAATATAATTTGACGAAAGTAACCTGAAAATTAAATGAAGAAGAGGGACAAGACTAGGAAAAGAAATCCTGAAGAAGTACCAAGTGAGGTGACTTGCCCTGCCGATCATTAAATTATTTTATAATTCAGGAAAATGAACAGGCATAAGTAAATAGACAAATGGAAAACAACAGTAACATTATAAATACGCTCACACGGATGTCTGCCCACCATCACAGGGAATGGTGTAGCACACGGCAGGTTCTTCTGGGATGAGTGGTTATTCACAGAGAGAAAGAGGGATTACTCCTCTCAGAGCAGAAGCAAAAATAAACTCTAAACGAGTTGAATGCTTGAATGCAAAATTCTAAACGTTCACCGTTTGGGTCAATAACACGGGAGTATATCTTCATGAACTTGAGCAACGAGACCATTTCTTAAAGAATTAAAAAGTGCGCCCCTCCCCCAAATGATAAGCTCTACCAAATTAAGAAATTCAACAACAGTGACGACAAACCGTCCCGGAGAGGGCGAAGCACAAGCCCCAGACTGGAACCACAGGAGCAGCACTTGTGACCAGGTGTGACACAGGTTTGCCATCCAGGAGCTGTCAGGAACTGTTACAAATGAACAATAGCTAATCAGCCCAAAAGAAATCTGGGCAAAGGGCAGTTTGCAGGAAGCAGCGGTGGCCGATACATATGAAAAATACGTTCGGCCTCCTTAGTTGTCAGAAAGATGCAGGCTAAAACTGTGGTGAGAAACGGTTTTGACCTAACAGACTGGAAAAAATTAAAAATACATGAAACACCAATTGAGTCTTAAATGTGGAGCCTGTGAAAATACTCACAAGCTGTTGACGGGACTAGTTGTTTGGCTTGACTAATTTGGAAAGGTGACCCTAAGGCGGTCCTGACATTCCCCAGGACAAGAAAGCCCCACATTTAGGTATGCAGAGAAATGCACAAAAATGTAGCCCTGTTTGTAGCAGCATAAACACCTAGAGAAAAAAAAAATAGTGTGCACCCATTCAAGAGTGAGTGATGAATTCTAGTGAATGAATGGAGTGGGATGCTATATATTAGTAAAAATTAATTATCTAAAATTATATGTATCAACATTTTAACTTCACACAGCATTGAATGAAAAATGACCATGTCACAGAAAAAATAAAAGAACAGAATGATTCCGCCCTGGCTGGCATAGCTCAGTGGATTGAGCGCAGGCTGCGAACCAGGCATCGCAGGTTCGATTCCCAGTCAGGGCAAGCCATGTCCCCCAGCAACCGCACATTGATGTTTCTCTCTCTCTCCCTCTCCCTTCCCTCTCTAAAAATAAATAAATAAATAAATAAATAAATAAATAAAAGAACAGAATGATTCCCCCTTAGATGCATTTCAAAGACATACCACATTAAATAATGCCTAATTTACAGGCTTTGACATGAATGGTAAAGCCTGTCATGAAAAACAAGTGAATTAAAATATAAACTTCAGAGTTACGGTTACCTAGACACGGTGATAAAAGAACAATGAAATCTTAAAAGTAACACAGAGACTTAAAAACTCTCAGCGGTAATCCATCTCCTACATTGATTGGTTCAGAAAAGAGTATTCATTTTGCTGTTTCCCTAGATGCATTGCATATCTGTCATAAATATTGCTTTGCATATTCAACATTTAACTTTTTAATCCTCATCTGAGGATATGTGCACTGATCTTAGAGAGAGAGGGGAAAGGGAGAGAGAAAGAAATATTGATTGGTTGCCTCCCTGGCCAGAGATCGAACCCACAACCGAGTTCTGTGCCCTGACTCAGAATCAAACCCTCAACCTTTTGTTGTACAGGATGATGTTCCAACCAACTGAGCCATCCTACCAGGACTCAACATTTAATTTTTTAATGTAAGAAGCTGCCACATGGTTTCATAGATACAGTAAAGGTTGTGCTTGATATACCCTAAGCTGTATCACTCATCATCGGATGTGGAAGGGAGGAAGGGGGGAGGCAAATGGACAGGTTAAACAAGCAAATAAATAAATGATGTATAAGTAATTTTATAACAAAAATGGTGATAGAGCAGAGGCAGGGAAAAAGAAGATAAAAGCAGCTTGAAATGCACACCAGTAAATTCGCCCCAGCCCTCCTGGCCTCCCCCACTTCCTCTGAAATGTTTCAGTCTCATGTACCTGGGGACTCTGTCCCAAGCGACCGTGTCACAAGGAGGTTGCTGACGAGGGATGGCCACCTGCCACTGCTCTTTTCCTGAGCCAACAATGTGCCTAAAACTTCTCTGCTGTGTGGCCCTCTGTGTCTGGGGAGCAGGTGAGTTCCTGCCATGACCTCGTGGACTTGGTGCCAGGGTTTCCCCTGGGCCTGCAATGCTGGGTGGCCTCCCAGGCTTTTTCTCCACTTTCCGTCTCTCCCTCCACAGGCTCTGTGGAAGACGAGGTCACCCAGAGTCCCAGACATCTGGTCAAAGGACAAGAACAGAAAGCGAGGATGGAGTGTGTCCCCAGAAAAGGACACAGCTATGTTTACTGGTATCATCAGAAGCTGGAAGGAGAGCCCACATTTTTGGTTTACTTACAGAATGACCAAGTCATTCAGAAAGCAGAGGCGGTCAAGGAGCGATTTTCATTTTGATGTCCCCAAAACTCGCCCTGCAGCCTGGAAATCCAGCCCACGGAGCCAGGGGACTCAGCTCAGTTTTTCTGTGCCAGCAGCCAGTACACAGTGCTGCGATGCCAGCTCCTCTTCGTGCACAAATGTGCCATGCACCCTGCTCAGGAAACAAGTGGTACATGCAGTAGTGGGTAGGGGCAACCAGAAACCCAACTTGAAAGAGTAGACACCAGGAGGAAAAATTCCTCTGTGGCAACTCAAGGTGAGCAGGAAGGGATGTCTCACACAGTGGAAGGGACAGAACCCCAGGAAAGAGAAGGGCTCTATAAGGGGGGCTCGGATTCCCCAGTTTCCAGGGTGTCCGGCAAAGGAAAGACCCAAGAAACCTCTTTTTCTTTCATGAGTATGATGGATTTCTAACAATCTTTATAAAAATAGGCAATTCTGTGGTCTTCACCCAGCAGAGCTGTGCCTTCAGGAATAAGGAAAATGGCAGGTCAGCGGTCTCTTGTTGGGACCCTGCTCACCCGCCCAGCACATTCCATGGAACCAGACCTAGAGCCGCCTCAAGGGATTCATGAGCCCTGACTGGTGTGGCTCAGTGGATTGAGTGCCGGCCTGCAAACCAAAGGGTTGGGTTCGATTCCCAGCCAGGGCACATGCCTGGGTTGTGGGTCAGGTCTTTAGTATAGGGTGCGGGAGAGGCAACCACACATTGATGTTTCTCTTCCTCTCTTTCTCCCTCCCTTCCCCTCTCTCTAAAAATAAATACATTCTTTTTTAAACAAAAGGGATTCCTGATGTTCTCAGTTGGTGGAAACTCAGCAGCTCCCTCCCTCAGAATGCTACAATCATGCAACCTTTATTCATTCATTCATTTCACTCACTCATTCATTCATTTTTTCATGCAACTTTTAAAAGCAACATAACATACGCTCAATAAAACATGCTTAATTTACATATATAATATTTCAATATATTTTTTCTCAAAGATTTTATTTATTTTTAGAGAGGGAAGGGAGGGAGAAAGAGAGAGAGAAACATCAATGTGCGATTGCTGGGGGTCGTGGCCTGCAACCCAGGCATGTGCCCTGACTGGGAATCGAACCTGCGATGCTTTGGTTCACAGCCCGCGCTCAATCCACTGAGCTATGCCAGCCAGGGCAATATTTCAATATATTTTGACAAATTTTACAACCATGTAACCAGCATGGCAATCAAGATACAGAATATGTCCCTCTCCCCAGAAAGTGCAGTACCTGTGACAGAGCCAACAATAGGGTCGGAGATCTTTGCAAACATTACAGTTGGTATGAAAGTCGTAGGTACCTTCTGGTCACAGCACATAGAGGAAATATCATTCACTCTCATCACTGCTTTGAAATCATGGCAGTTTTCAGACTCACCAGGATATATTTTATTTAAAAAATTTTAATGACAGTCACATTAATATATCATAAATTACTTTTAAAATATTTTGATAACATCATTGCACAATACTAATTGGTTTCCTTTGTAATACGATGTATCCTACTTTTTGGATTTCAAATATTATTCTGAGAAAGGGCGCTTAGGATTTATCAGGTTGCCAGAGGCGTTCATGGCCCCAACAAAGTTATGAGTCCCTGGAGGAGGCACAAGACCCTCAGCTTTGCAGCTGGACCCAAAACCTGAAGCCTTGACCAGTGGGAATACCTTGTTAGAATGCGTTTTCTCAGAGTTCCACCCGCACTGCTGTACCTGCTAATGACCCTCAGTCTAAATCATTACGTCACTTCCTCCGCTCCCTCTCTCCCCTTTCTTCCTTTCTTCTAGGAAGGGACAGCAACAGTTCAACAGTTTCTAAGCCAACAGATTCCAACCACAAGTTTCATCACAAAAATGTCTTTCATCCCAGATAATCTCACACCTAAAAACAAATGATTTATCTACCACAATAATGAATTCACACTCATGCACATTCCAACTCGATGCTGGGCAATCCTATGCTGGTGCAGCCCAGTGTCAGTAAATGTCTAATTTCCCTTGACATAGTGCTAACTTCCTAAATACTGTGCACCAGAATACACGGCCCAGAAAATCATAAAGGCAAACATGAATTCAGTGCTTATTTGTATGAAGAACTGTTCTAAATTTCTAATTTGTATAAGGTTCACAACATTAGTGTATTTTTTTGAAACGGATACTCATTACACCCATTCCACAGATGGGAAAATCAAGGCAAATGGGGATGAAGAGAATTGCTCAAGGTGACATGGGTGCTAAGGGGCAGCGCCAGGACTCAAACCCAGGTGGTTCCCCAAATCCCTGCTCCATTCCACCACCACCAGGGGACTGTGGGCTTAGGACCCTTTGCTGTTGCTGAATTAAACGGAGTAGCCTCTACTCCATCACTGCTGTATCAACTGCAATAAACACAGAGGTCGGAAAGAATTGGCCTTATTTTATAACAGAAGAACATCTGAACCTCCTCTACTTGGAGCTTCCCTAGTTTACAGCATTGCTGGGAAACAGCAGGTGATAGACGGACAATCGACTCCCACGGTTGTAGATACTTCCCTTCCTAGTTCTCATCACAGCTAGTGCGCAGGCAGGTGAATGGCATTCCGGTGTGACTCTGACCAGGAAGTGGGGGATTCGGCCTTCTCACCATGCAGGTACCTGTTCATTTAGAATGGGCATAAAAAACTCTGCAGACAGAAGGGGAGCGACTTGATCTCTGAACCTTCATCTCTCCATCTGCACAATCAGCGGTGGCAGTCGTTTTGTAGCAATGACAGATTCTGCGTTTGGGGCCAGGGGGCGCCCTAGAGCCCACTCAGCCTCTCCCTTGTGCCTCTGCTGGAGTCTGTCTGAGCTTCACAAAGACCAGGTCCCCGACAAGGGCATCTGGGCTCTCTGCTCCGTGGCCCTTTGTCTCCTGGGAGCAGGTGAGCCCAACACCTCACCAATAATTCCTGTGTGGGGGTGCAGACCCTCTCCAGCACCTCCTTTTTGCAATGGCGCCGGGCTCCCCTCTGGGCGTTGTCCTCAGCCTTTGCACCCTTACCCCACAGGACCCATGGGTGCTGATATCTACATGCCCCCATTCCACCTCGCTGGGGCCGGCTGGGACGTGACCCTGGCGTGTAAACAGAACCTGAGGTACAATGCCATGTACTGGTTCCGGCAGGACCCAGCACAAGGCCTGAGGCTGATTTATTACTCAACGGTGGAGGAAGATGTGCAGAAAGGAGACGTAAGTGAAGGCTACGGCCCCTCTCGAGAGCAGAAGGGGCTGTTTCCTCTCACTGTGCGCTTGGCCCGCGCCAACCAGTCGGGCCTGTACCTGAGCTCTGGTGCTGCACCACAGTGGGGCGCGGCCACCGCCCACCTGTGTGCACAAACCACCGGCCGCCTGCAGCCCCGCCACAGCCTCTGCTTCAACTTTTCAGATATGTCCCTCTGCTAGGTATCCTTCCCGGAACTCTCTGCATGCTTACGTATCAAAACATAAATTAGAAGTAAAGAAAGATCGGCAGCAGAGTCAGAGGGCAGGGATGAGGTCTGGAAAAAGAAACAAGTGATTTCAAAGACCCTGGCCGTATGTTGTTTCCTACATGAGGTTATTTGTTCAAGGGCTCACCGTATTCGTATGCTGCCAAGTGCCTGTGTACATATTCAATACCAATATTTTAATGGGGAGAAAACAGCCTCATTGGACAAACGGGAGGAGTAGAGAGAAATTCATGGAAAGATACACATTAAGATGTTGACATTACTTCCCTGGAATGGGGAGGGGCAGAGGAAGAAGAGAGCAAGCAAAAATAGGTCACAAATAAAGAAGTGCACTATTTAAAATAAAGGGTGAGAGAGAGAAAAATCGGGGGGGGAGGAGAGAGGCTGTTTAAAGCAAACACTAATAAATAAACAAGCTAAAATACACCTGAAATATCGAGAAGGTGAAATATTCCACGAAGGAGTGGCTAGTTTCCAAGTCACACGAACAACAACAACAGCAGGGATCCGCATTGTATTAAAAGATAATTAGATAATTAATCATCAAAAGCAGTGCTCAGTTCTGAGTTAGAGGCTGATGCTTTCATCAATGATAGAAAACATTCTTCAGAAACTGCTAATAATATATTTTGTATCTGTTTACCTATCTAGAGAAGGAAAGATCTGGAAAGAATATCACTGGGGTGTTTACAATGATCATCTTTGCCAGTTATATATGGTGTTTGATTTTATCTTTATTGTCTAAGTTTCTAAAATGTAGATCTATTGTTTCCATTGTTGTGTGTGTGTGTGTGTGTATAATGTTTTAAATGAATAGTTTTAAAATGAACAAAATATAAACTAGTTATATTTGCTGAGCTGGAATAAAAGCCTTCCTTCTGATACCAAGAAGCGGTTTTGCCCAGTACCACGAAGCAGTGACATGACAGTTACGAGTCTGCAAAGTGATCACGTCACAGGAAGCTTGAGGATGGGCGTACAAAGCCTCCTTCTTTTGCCACTTCAGTGCCACCATGGGCTGCAGGCTCCTCTGCTGCGTAGCCCTTTGTCTCCTGCGAGCAGGTGAGTCTTCACCACGAAAGGAAAATCCTGTTTTGGGTTGGTCAACCCCCTTGTCAGGGTCCCTCCTGGGCTTTCTGAGCTCCTTTTCCCTCTGTTACAGGTTCTAGTGACGCCCAAGTCACTCAGACTCCAGGATATCTGGTCAAAGGCAAAGGACAGAAAGCAAGGATGACTTGCACCCCCCAAAAGGGACACCCTGTTGTTTACTGGTATCAACAGATTCCGAAAAAAGAGTTTAAGTTTTTGATTTACTTTCAGAACGAAGATATTGTTGATCAAATCGAGTTGTTCAAAGAGCGATTCTCAGCGAATTGCTCCCAAACCTCACTGTGCAGCCTGGAAATCCAGTCCTCTGAACTGGGCGACTCAGCTGTGTATTTCTGTGCCGCAGCCAGTCCACAGTGCTGCGATGTCAGCTGCCTGCAGTGCACAAATGCATCCTAGACACAGCTCAGGGAGCAGCTGGCGCACTGGGCTGTCACAGAAGTCAGCTGGAGTTAGCTTGAGCCACAGTGGAATTTCACGCTAGGCTAATGCGTGTGGAGCAGCATTCAAGGAATGATGAACAGACAATTCTGGGGAAAAGCAACACAAAAACAATAACAAAAACAGTTGGGCCAGGGTCTGGAATGGCCGTCCCTCCAGCTCTCATTTTTCTTTCTCTTATTCTGTCTGCTTCCTCTTTTCTTTCCCTGTCGTCTGTCTTTCTTTTTCCCTCCAGTCGTCATGACAATGATAAGATGGTCACTAAAAGTCACAGATTCAGCTGTCACCATCCCTCCACAATGATAAAGAGCAACCCAGTTCTTTCCAAACCTGGGTTTAAAATCCCAGGGCCAACAGCAGGCTGGTCATGACCCAGCCGTGCACGGGGTACACCCCTCTTGTCTCATATGTATTTAAAGTCACATAAATCCGACTCTATAGTGTGTAAAGTTTTCTCTTGGGTTTTCCACTCGGCTCCACGTGAGGGAAACGCTTCATTATTTTTCTGTATAAATGTCTAGTTTGTTGCTCTCAGTGATGCACAGTGTCCATTCACCCTCTTCCAGGGGCAACACCCAATTTTCCTCCAGTTTCTGGCCAGTATTGAAAATGCTTGTACAGATAGCTTTATGTACCCAGGACTGCAGGATTATACGCCCAGAATTAGGGTTGCTGAGACGTTGAAATGCCGTACATGCATGTTACTCTCTGTATCAAAATACCACTAGAGGGCTCTCCAGAATTGCTGTGAGTCTCAAATGCCACATAAAAGTGGGTAAGACACCCTCTCTTCACGGCATTATGCAGTTTTCTAGATTGTTGCCAGTTTTAGCCATATAAAAAGGTTCTGACCTTTCCCTTCTGCCCCCACCTGCTCCCAGAACACATCATTGTTAGTGTTTACCATACAGATGCAAATGACAATTTTTAAAAAATAGATAAAATCAAGAATGAGAGAGAGAGAGAGAGAAAAGAATTGTTTTGTACTTCTGTATTCTCATTGGGGACTTTTGAATTCTGACCAGCCTGAGTAGACAGACCTCACTGGACGCCTTGGTCATGCCCTCAGGAGAGGGGCTCCCCCAGAGCTCTCGGAGTCAGGCACCCCAGAACTGCCCTAACGAGGCCTCCAAGGGAATCCAGCTGATCTGCCAATAAATTAACTGCCTTTTAAGGACAAATGTTTTGGCACTCTCTAAATGAAGACAAGAAAAATAAAAGCCAAACTAGACTTTCGACATTGTAGGAGCATCCAGAATTCCAATCATGCAATCAAAAGGTATCAGACATGGAAGAAATGGAAAAATATGACCTATAGATTGGGGAAAATTGACAATAAAATCCATCCCTGAAATAATACAGATGTTGAAAATTTCAGACAAGACTTTAAGTAGCTATTATAAAAATATGTTCAAGGATTTAGGGGAGAACCTGGTCCTAATTTGATCAACTCGTAAAAGTGATTAATCCATAGCAATTAAGAAAAAAAGGAAGAGATATATCAGTGATAAAAATAGATATCTTTATAGGTACAACAGACATTAAAACAATGCCAGAATATCAAAAATAAGTAGTACCAATAGATGAAATAAAATTATTTGAAAAACACAACCTACCAAGTCATTTACGATAACATTAGAAATGTAAACATTCTCTGCAAAGGAAATTGAATTATTCATCAAAGACACCCCGTCAGAGAAAACTACAAACCCAGATTCCTTTCTGGCTGAATTTTGTCAAACATTTAAGGGAGAAAAGCCAATTTTACATATACATTTCATTAGACCATAAAGCTAAGGGAATACTTCTCAGCTCATGATGTGAAGCCAGCAGAACCTTGAGGCCAACATCTGACAAAAATATTACAGAAAAATATCCTGTGTGATCACAGGTGAAAAAACCCCAACACATGAGCAAATCAAATTCGAATGTGTGTATACATATATAGTGATAATACATCATAACCAGTAGGTTTACTGCAGGACAAACAGTGGGTTTGCTTTGAAAAATCAATGCATCTCATCATTTTAGCAGAATGATGAAGAATCATTATTCAACCTTTTCACAGATGCTGGAAAACTTTTGACGAAATCCAGTACACAGTTAATATCAACACTCTCGGCAGACTGCTAATAGAAAAGCGGTTTGTCAACCTGATGGAGCGCAGCAATGAAAAATGTACAACTGATATCCTATTTAATGGGGAGTATTGAACACTTTCCTCCTACAATTGGGAATAAAGCACGATGTTTTCTCTCACATTACAATATTTTCCACAGCATTATATTGGAGGTCTCAACCAGTGTGATAGGCCAAAAACATGACATAAAAGTCCCAAATATTGTAAAGGAAGAAGTAAAATGATCATTATTCTTAGATTACAGGGATGTTTATATAGGAGACCTTAAGGAACCAATGAACCACAAGTAGACATAATGAATGAATTTAGCAAGATCACAGGGTACAGGGTCAATAGAAAAAAAATCAAGTGTTTTTGGACTAGTTGCAAACAACCAAAATATTGACCTTTTTTTTTCAGGAAAAAATATCTTATACAATGGTATCAATAAGAGGAATGAATTTAGCAAAAGATGTTCAGTGTAAAACTATAAACCATGGCAAAGGAAATTAATATGGAAAGATATATCATGTGTATGGATTAAAAATTTTAATGCATTAAGAAAGCAATTTTCTCAACAAATGATGTTGGAACAACTGGATAATCACATGGAAAGAACTAAACGTTCCTGTATGTCATACCTTAAATAAAAACCAATATGAGAAGACTCTTCGAGCTACGTGTAAAAGCAAAGACTACAAATCCTGTAGGGAAATACAGGAAACATCTTTGTCAGTTGAAGGTAGGCGAACATTTCTTATGGCACAGAAAGCCAACCAGCAGTAAAAAGTCGCTTCGCACTTGGCACACTTGGTGCCAGAGGGTAGTTGCTGCACAGGCCAATGATTCACAAATGAGAGGAGGAAGCGGGCGTAAACCAGACTGACAGCCGCGCGAGTCGCATTCTCCTGCAGCAGGGAGAGCCTTGGACCCACGCACCGAGGCCACTCTCCGCTCAGTTCCATCACCATCCAGCTCTGTGTCTCCTCCACCCATTTCTCTGAGAATAGTCTCGCTCGCCTGCTCTGGCCTCGATCGGCTCCCAGAGCGAATTCTGCTTCTCCTCTCCTCGTCCTGCATCTACAGACTTCCGCAGGAATCCACTGCACCTGAGTCTTTATTCTCCCAACCGATGTGATCCCGAAGTACAGCAACAGTTCAGCTTCCACATCTCTCTTCCACTGAAATCACTGTCTCCAGCAGGGGGCAGCAAAACACCGTGTTGACTTTAACAGTTGCAAATTAGGGCAATGATATTTTTCCTGTTAAGGACAAACCCAAAATGATAATATTCATTTTAGTTATCCTGTGTGCATTAACTGGGACCCTGAATAAGCAAGTTATGGGAATAAGTCCACATTTCTCTTGGCATTACTAATGGTGAACTCTGCCCAGAAGATTAGAAGGGAGAGAGCACTGGTTTATGTCACGTAGAATGTATACAGCAGGTGTAAAACGTGCTGGGGTGCTCCTGATTAAAGCCGCAGCTATGTGAAATAACAAAGGAGGCAGAGATGGAGAAGGAACAAGGGAGGCCAGAGTTGGTACTCATTGAAAGAGGCACAGCGGGCTATTATACTAATGTACCTAATTTGCATGTATGAGAAACTTTTACAATCAAAAGGAAAATATAAAAAGAAAACTTTTCCTATCATGAGTATTGGTTAATTACACAGACAGGGTTTCACGCCATTGCTGCAGCTGTGCTATGTTTTTAAGATGTTGTGTCGAAATACTGAACACTTTCCTTCTAATATCAGGAATAATTGATGTTATGCTAAAATTACCTCTTTATTCAACTATTTTCAGTTAACTCAAAATATGAGTGAAGGTGATAAGTATTTCCTTGAATTACATACACAGGTTAAGTGAATACCTTCATGCAAGGAGCTGATGTTTTTAGTAATAATCTCCACGCAGAAAATGGTGACCAGAAAGGCAGCAGCCATTAGAGAACAGTGTGGCAATTGGCAACAAAGTTAGTAGTACTGCCTTTCTAAGAAAGAAACAAAAGGATAGGAAGGAAGGAAAGAAGGGAGGGAGGGAGGGAAGAAGGAAGGAAGGAAAGAGAAAAGAAAAGAAAAGAAAAGAAAAGAAAAGGAAAGAAAAGAAAAGAAAAGAAAAGAAAAGAAAAAAAGGAAAAGAAAAAAAAAGACCAGGCCCTGCCTGGTGTTGCTCAGTGGTTTGAGCACCTACCTGGGAACCAGAGAGTCACCAGTTCGATTCCCAGTCAGGGCACATGCCTGGGTTGCAGGCCAGGTCCCTAATAGTGGGCACATAAGAGGCAACCACACATTGATGTTTCTCTCCCTCTCTTTCTCCCTCCATTACCCTCTCTAAAAGTAAATAAATAACATCTTTTTTTTTAAGATTTTATTTATTTATTTTTAGAGAGGGAAGGGAGGGAGGGAGGGAGAGAGAGAGAGAGAGAGAGAGAGAGAGAAACATCAATGTGCGGTTGCTGGGGGACATGGCCTGCAACCCAGGCATGTGCCCTGACTGGGAATCAAACCTGCGATGCCTGGCTCGCAGCCCGCACTCAATCCACTGAGCTACACCAGCCAGGGCTATAAATAACATCTTTTTAAAAGAAGAAAAAAGAAAACAAGAAAGCCCTTCAAGCTTTATGGTGACTATATTCAAATAGCATAGGTCACCCTGATCAGAGCTAAAAAAAAAACAACAACAAAGAACTCTGCAGAAATAAGAGAAATGTTAGTGTCACGACCCTCCAGTGAGACGAGATTCCCTTCATTTGAAGAGACTGTGATTTGTAGTGATAGCCTATCCATCCGGGAGAATGATGCTTCCCAGACAACCAGCACAGTCAGCCCTGGGGAGAGGAGAGGCGGGCCTCTAGTAACAGCTTCAAGGAGGACCAGTAGGGGAAGAGAAGGAGTAAGAGTTTCAGCCTTCACTGACATAGGACATAGGGTGGGGAAACCGGAGTGCCACCTACCTGAGCAATAAAGGAGTAAGAAGGTTGCATCTTTGAGGGGGCACAGGTGGCGTGGCTGTACCTTCCTCTGAGGCCTAGGAAGTCCCAAGGACCCATCACATCACTCACTGAATCCTTACAATTTCCTATTTCCCTGGCGTGCTTTCCCCAACACTCAGAGTTGGACACACCTCCACCCTGCCCCTCCCTGCCATGGGCTCCCTGCTCCTCTGCTGTGTGGCCTTTTGTCTCCTGGGAACAGGTGAGTTTGGGAAACAGAGGGGCAACCCCTGCCTTCAGTCTCCTGGGTCCTAGCTGGTGCTTCTCCCTTGAGACTGCAGCAAGAGGACCCTTCCTTGGCTCTGTCTCCAGTTTCTGTGTGGTTTCCCCACAAGGGTCCATGGATGCTGGTGTTACCCAGACCCCAAGGAATAAGATCGCCAAGACAGGAAACAGCATTACTCTAGAATGTTCTCAGAATAAAAGTCATGACTGTATGTACTGGTACCGACAAGACCCAGGACTGGGGCTACGGCTGATCTACTACTCCCTTGATATCAAAGACGTTAACAAAGGAGACATCCCTGATGGCTACAGTGTCTCCAGAACTGAGAAAATGAAGTTCCCTCTCTCTGTGAAGACTGCCAGCCCCAACCAGACAGCTGTTTACTTCTGTGCCAGCAGTTACTCACACAGCGTTTCTCTGCCACCTGCTCTCTACACAGAAAGACAGGCACATGGGGCAGTTACTTGCTCAAAGGCACTTAGAAGGCTTCCTGCATGTGGGATGTGGGATGTGGGATGTGGGATCCTGAGAGCTCTCAGTAGTTGATGCTGCGTGGACCTCTCTCTGCACCTTGGGCCACTTTGGGTCAGTGTCCCAGCCATGTGACAACTTTCACTCCAGAGGCTGGACTGAACCCCTCTCTCATGCCCACTGGCCCTCTTTGTCTCTTCTTTTATTTTTAGACCTTATTTTTTGTCAATTACAGTTTACGTTCAGTATTATTTTGTACTAGTTTCAGGTGCACAGCACAGAGGTTAGAAAACCATACACTTTACAGCGTGTCCCTCCCAGTATTTCCACTACCCACTTAGGCCCACACATACTTATCCCATCATTACTGACTCTCTTCCCTATGACCTCCTCATGTCTATTCTCCAACTACCGACCCATGATTCATATGACATCTGGGCTTCGGATCACCCACACAAAAAAGATTTCTATATATTTAAAGGGATAAAACCTGTGTTCTTCTACAGGGGTTTCAGAGAAATGGCTCCTCAGTTGGTAGAGGCAGGCGTAACTACTGTCATTGAGACACTGGCCCTGGGAAGGGTAGATGGGACATACCATGGAACCTGGGGAAATCCCATGGACGGGAGCAGAAACAGATAGTGAGTTTCACTTTACGGAGGCAGGTACACTGTAACAAGGTTTGCTAAGTAACTCAGAATTACTGACTTGAGTGGGTTCTTGAGGAAGAGCTCAGCTGTCCTTCCCTCCAGAACACCTGTGCCCAGAGCTAGGCTACATAGGACTTGTCAGGACAGCACTGGGGTAGAAGCGAGCTCGTTCCCCACCGTGTTTTCCAGAAAGGAGTGGTGCAGAAATATGAAGAGAGGACGCTCCTTCTTACAGCAGAGTTAATGTCCTGGGAGCAAATCTGTCCCTCACTCGCATGGAATAGGGGCTGCTGGGGACAAGAGAGCCAGTTCTGAGGTTTGAGGGCAGCCCTCAAACTGGGATGAGGGCCCAGTTCTTGCTTGAAGGTGATAACAATTTGACAAAATACAGAAGGTATCTGGGAAGTTCTAGCTGTGGTTGGAAGCAATTAGGAGAGATGAGACAGTCCCCTTCTCTGTCCTCTTTCTCCCCACCTCACCCCACCCCACCCCACCAAGAACACTCTGGTTCCAACAAAGCACAAGAGAATCTCAAAGGCATTCAAGGGGGAAGATATTCTGGGCAACCCTAGGGAAGTCACCTCAGTGCCGGAAGGACTTAGTGACTCGGAAAAGGGAGCGATAAGTGTGGCTGGAGGAGGTACTGAGAAGAGAAGCAGTGACACCTGGCTTCAGACAGGGTCCCCATGATGTGGGTCCAGAGCAGCCCGGCTGCCACACACGTTCAGGGACAGGAACCTTCCCTGGGGAGCCACGTGTGGAGAAGGCAGCAGAGCAGAGTCGGTGCAAAGAGCACACAGAGGAACTGAGTGGGCTGTGGGAATGTGAGGTTACCGAAGAAGGAGAGAGAAGAGGAAAAGGAAGAGAGAGACGCCAAACCCCGACCTGGAGGAAGGCAGCTGCTAGCACCCACGGCCAGTCTGCTGATGAAGACAGAGCCCTGAAGCTAGGGTTTTGAACTGATACAGACCAATAAAGTAATCCCAGGGTGGATTTGCCTATTTTTACACATGAGACTCTTTGTAGAGGTAGTGACAAAAAAATACATTGGTGGCTATCCACAAAGATAGAAATGGGAATTCTTTTCTGCAGGGTAGAAGTGAGGACTTCTATAGTATAAAACATAGATTTGATGATAGCGTGAGTTTCATGTTTTCACATTTTTAAGTGATACTCAAATACGCCATGCCAATTTTCATTATAAAGTTGCAAAACGCAAAGATATTTGCCAAGTTTGACAAGCGTACATGGAAAAGAAGACATTGTCAAACACTTAGAAACAAGCAGCCCCAAGGCACAGCAGGGACAATGACAGTGACCACAAGGCTCACCAGCCTGAATTGATGGGTACTTGTCGCCAGCCCCCTGAGAAAAGGGGAGTGGCTTCTCTCTTGGAAATGAGGGCCAGGTGGAGACATTACAGAAACCAACGGGAGCCCCCTGAGCTGGCAGACACCTGTGCAACGCAGGAATGGGGCCCCGGCTCCTGAGCTGTGTCATGCTTTATCTCCTGGGAGCAGGTGAGTCCCAAACGCGTGGGCAGCCCTTGGCCATAGCTTGTAGGTCTTAGCTGGAGCCCTTTCCTAGCAGCAGCAGCAGCACCAGGCACCCTTCTCGGCTGTCTCTAACTCTATCTCCTTCCTTCACAGGACCCCTGGAAGCCGAAGTGACCCAGATTCCGAGACACCTCATCACAGAGACCAAAAAGAAGCTGACAGTGACTTGTTCTCAGAATATGAACCATGACGCTATGTACTGGTATCGACAAGACCCTGGACTGGGGCTCAAGCTGATCTATTATTCAATTAATGTGGGCCACACTGAAGAGGGAGATGTCCCTGATGGGTACAAGGTGTCTCGAACAGAGAAGAAAAATTTCCCACTGACCGTGGAGTCCGCCAGCATCAGCCAGACCTCTCTGTACCTTTGTGCCAGCAGTATATCCACAGCATGGCACGGCCAAGGGCCCTCCCTACAAAAAGGGCAGCCACAGAGCAAGGAGGCTCCTCCCTCCAGATGCCCCGCCCACCAGGAGGAAAACCTTCCCCCACCATCTGTGCCCATAGGAGTGCCTCCTCTACTCCCCAGCTTCTGGGCTGACAGTCTGCAGGTCTGCAACCTGTCTTGCTCTCACTTGCTGTCCCAGTGAGCTTGTCACAGTTCAGGCAGGACAAGCGAACTGTGTTTGGTCTGCTGAAGTAAGGAATTCCTTTCCTAGAAAAGCAATTTCACACACCCTGCCATCCTTTCTCCTTACCGACCTTCACTGATGCCCAAGCTGAACACTCCATTCCAACCCAATCACTCAACACAATATTTTCCATATTCTAGGTCCTGTTTCTGGGTGTGTTGTCACTGGGGGAAGAGCAGGTTCTGAGTCATTTGCTAAATCTGACACCTCCCATTCTCATCTCAGCAACGAGCCCTGTTGTCCAACCAAATGCTAAGGCAGAGATGTCCTCACCTTCTGCGCCCAATCTGTGGCTGCCCCTCTGCATTTCTAAGTATTAAATTCCTTGCAAATTTCACTAATTTTTCTAACCTCACTGACAACACCATGGTCCAGCGAATGTCATCTGTCACCTTGATTCCTTAACCACCTTTCAAGTCATCACCCTCCCCTCTAGTTTGCTGCCTGTCCCAACCCACAAACTAGTCCCTTGAGCTTAAAACCCATCAGGGTCTTCCATGAACCTAGCTAAAGACTCAAGTTCATGTTACTTTACAAGCACCCTCCATGATGTGGTCTTGGCATACCTGTCTACCACCCTAATGTGAACTTCCTCTTTCTACACCAGAGGGGGTCCACCTCTCTCATGTCCCCAAGGATGCCCCATGCTGACTCACTCCTAGGCCATCACCTATAACATTCATTTTACCTAGAACACCCTTCCTCTCCCTTTCTACCTGGATACCTAACTAATAATTCTTGTGCTTATCACTTGAGAAGTTATTTCCCCCAGGAAAATGTCCTTGAACCCCTGACTGGTTTGGTTAGTTCCTCTGTTAGGTGCTGTATGGCAGCCTAAACTTCTAACCTCATGGCAATTAACAACCCCAATTGTTTGTTATTTGAAATTTGCACTAATCAGCATTGAGGCTGATGAGAGCAGGGACCATTCCAGAGTGTCCAAAGCAAGCACTCGCAGTGTGAAGTGAATCAATGAACCAATAAACCAATCTTCTCTCCATCAGCTCTCCAATACCCCTCAGACTAGTCCAGGATCTGAGTCCCCTGCAAAGTCCCCTCCCATACAGGCTGGGGAGAATCCAGGGGTCTTCACATGTGTATATAAACAAGACGAACCATGTACTCTAGTAGAGTTTATTGTTCCTCCACTTCAGCCCCATATTTATCTATGCCATATGTCACCCCAACAAGGATGTTATTGCCTCTTCAGTACCTTCAGAATCTTCAGTACCACTGTACTGTGGGATTCTTTTCTTTTCCTGATGGGCCCTAAACTACCTGTCAGTCACTGCTGATGCTTCTGCTCTGTACCGTTTTATTTCCCATGCACCACAATCCAGCAGGCCCTACTGTTCTTCCCAGCAGGTTCCACCATTACTCTGGGTATGGTTTCCTGCAAAGTGGTAGGTGGCTCCATTAAGGAAGAATAAGAGGAAGCCTCTCGCTCAAGCTTTTCCTTTTCCTTTTTCTTCTCTGTGTTGGAGGGATAAGACTGCAGTTCTGTTTCTTGATCCCCAATGTCTTACAGAGACTTCAGCACAAAATCTCACTGAAGCACCTACATTCCTCACCGATCACTAAAATAGGAATTGTAACATGGAACCAGGGAATGCACAGAACCTCATCCAGGGTACAAACTCTGGCAACAAAGCCCCAGCTGGGCTTAGAGTCCACTCATCCTTCCAAGAGCTATGGCTGTCTTACTGGGCTGGTTCATCCTGCCAGCCCCCCACCTCCTCCTTCAGGATGAGCTCTCTCCTGGGGCATCTCACACTGCTACACACACAGGCTTCGGGGGCTGCCATCCTTTCTTCTGAAAGACTTTCTCAGACATTTCTAAACAGCAAAAATTGCTGCTCTTTAGGTCTAAACTGGGTTTTCACTACACTTTTTATCACACCTCCAGTATAAATAGAATTATACTAATTGAATCAGAGATGGAAGTGGAGGTTATAAAACCAAAGACGGCTCCCTGTGAAATGGGTCCACCACCCAATGACGTTACCTTAGTTCCTGGAAGTCACCGTAAGTGACGACTGTCCCACGGGAGCCTGGGGGACAATGATGATGTAGAGAGACCCCTTCATACTTACATAGAATTTCACAAACCTAGCCCCTGTTCCATCAGGGCCTAGACAAGGAATAGCCTTACCCTGAGCTTGGCCTGCTTTAGACACCACTTTACTCTGCTTGTTAGCCCCTGTTTCCTAGGACCAGGAGAGTTCTCATTCTGCACTGTCCCTTAGAGGGATCCAGTCTCAGACTTCATGGAGGCTTCCAATGTCTAACTCACACCTTACTCAACCCCACACATGCTAAAGAAATGTCTACAGGCCCTGGCTGGCATAGCTCAGTGGATTGAGCGTGGGCTGCGAACCAAAGCATCACAGGTTCGATTCCCAGTCAGGGCACATGCCTGGGTTGCAGGCCACAGCCCCCAGCAACCACACATTGATGTTTCTCTCTCTCTTTCTCCTTCCCTTCCCTCTCTAAAAAAACTAATTAATTAATTTAAAAAATTTATTAAAAAAAGAAATGTCTACAAAATTTAGTCAATTTTCAGATTTAGAACAATTTTCATAATTTGTTTTAATATTAATTTGGGTTCCCTCCTTATCCATGTTCTTGGTAGACTACTATTTCTCTATTATTCCCTTAACAATGGTTTTCTTCAGTATTCCATCCTTTTATTACATTATACACTTGCCCCGAACAATTTCACCCAAGTTCATCACTTTAACAAAAGCCAATATTCTGATAATTCACACTGCATATTCTAGCCAGGTATCTGATCTGAGCACCAGCACAATTTATACAACTGCCTGCATGATAATGTCTCTTAGCAGCTCCATCAGTGCGTCAAACTGGACTCATCACCATATCCTTCAAACTCAGTCCCCCTCCCAGGCATGATGAAAACACATGGACTGCATCCAGCTTCCCGTGTCAGTAACCAAGGAGTTTTGGAGGACAAGCCAGGAGCCCAGTGTGACACCAACCCTTAAAATCGATTCCTGAAGAGAACTGAGTTTTGATTGTGTGTATTTATTTCACCACGATAAAAGAATGCAAAGGTAAACATGACCAAATTGCATGCAAAAAAAAAAAAGAGAGAGAGAGTGAGTAAGACATACAACCATGTGGACACACACACACACGTACACACACGTGAAATGTTAGATTTTCCCCTGGCAGCATCCAGCCGTCCTTTCAGGAGAAGCCACAGTGTCCTCCTAGCTTCTTTGTTTAGGATTCCCTACAAGTTCCTTGAACATGAAAAATAGGTAAGAAATAGGTCCTTGGTTGAATAAACGTAGAAAGAAGTAAAAGGGGATGTCTAAGAACAGAGAATAAAAGTGAAGAACAGGAAGCATATTCTAGACCTGGGCTAAGCTGGGAGAACAAGCTCTGGGGTTCGGACTGAAGCAGAGAAGGCATAAAGGGAGCGCAGGGCCGCCGCGCAGAGTGGGTGGGCAGCGTGGCGGCACGTCTCTGGAGAAAGAGTCACAGAGAAAAGGGGTGCAGATGTTATGGTCCCTTCCCTCCCGCCTCATAGTCCTCAATGACAGATTGGCTTCCGTCATCAAACCGCAGGGGATAGAGCACAATTAATGTAGGCTCAGGTGAGGGGACAGTCTCCCATGGCCCCCACAAAGGAGAATTGTTGAAGATGGAAAGCTTTAAAACAAGACAGTCATTGGAACGAATGTAAACTTAGAGATTCGGGTATATTTGTAAAAACAATCTTGAGGAGGAATTTAGGGAGATGCTAGAAATGACGGATTCGCTCTAAGGATCCAGGCTATGGAAATAATTGGAAAATGTGATCACTGTACATTAATAAAAATTGGTGTCATGCTGACACAATGATGTGCATAGACAGAAGAAGCTTAAGCGCCTGAAACTAATAGAGTGTTGTTTGTCAACTGTAATTGAGAATAATAAATAAGAATTTAAAAGTTAAAAACAGTTTAAGAAGGCAACAAAAATAAGAATATACTGGTATAGGCCTTGTGTAAACAGAGGCCACCAGCTACTGTCATTCCAAGCTGACAAGTCTACATAGAAATCCCATTCGGTGCCATGGAGACAATGGGCATGGCTTCTGGTCTTTGGGAGAAGGCTTTGAGCACAGACGCGGGGCAGACTTGATGATGTCACAGGCTGGCACTCCAGCACCCAGGTCTTATTATACTAACACCAGAGCTAACACAGAGCCCCTGCCTGCACACATGAAGTCACCTGCCACAAGCACTGGGGCTTCTCCCTGATCTGCAGCCCTTTGTGGCTTTAGAGTAGGTGCCTCATGGGAACAGGCAGGATGACCTTGAACTTGGTGGGCTAGACCCCTACACTAAGACTATCTCAGGTGCTTGCTTATACATTGGTGTCCCTCCTAAGCTCTCTCTTCAGGTACCATCTCTTTTCATCCACAGTGCGTATGGACAGTGGCGTCACTAAAATCCCAGGTAATTAGGTTTCAGGGTCAGAAAAGGTGTCTCTGTGATGTGACCACAATATGATTATGACCTACAGGTGCTGATTCAGACAAGAGCCAGGAATGAGGCTGCAATTGATCTATCAGTCAGTTGGTGCCAGGGGAACTGACAGATGGGAAGTCTCTAAGACATACGGCCTCTTTTAAGATAATACTGAGAATTTCCCCTAACCTGCAGGCATCTAGACATTTCTGCCAGCAGTTAAGCCACAACACTGCACAACCACTTCCTCTTTTCCCAGAAAGGGGTGTCTCCAGGGGAGAGGTGGCTGTGCCTTCCTCGGCCCAGACCCTTCATCAGAATTCACCTGATACCAATCCAGCCTCCCTGGTAGCATCTGCTGGAGGGCGCTTCCCTGGACCTCAGACATGCAGGCGATCACTGGGCCTCCCTCCAGGGCCCCACAACCAACCCAGCTTGCCGCATTTCCCGTCCCCAACACCCTCACCAACAACAGCAACAGCATTCAACTATCCAGTCTGACTTGATCTCTACACAAACTGTCTTTGTCAGTTCAGCTTTTGGCCCTGGGTTTCCCTTCTCTGGCTCAACACCTTATTTGGAGTCACTGGATAAATGCATTGCAGGGTGACTGCCATCCCACTCCAGAGGTCCCAGCCAAATGTGCGTGCCTTCTCCTTTGCCAGGTCCACCTGGCCAACTCCTCCTTACCCTCCGGGCCTCACAGTTGCTTCTCTGATTCCCCAGGAGGTATACGGTCATGCATGTGGCATGCCACTGCTCTTGTGCCTGCGATTTATGACAGACCTGGATACACAGCTGGGTCAGAGGGGAAAAGACACAGGCAGGGTGCGGAAGAATCTACACAAGATGTCCTGTGTTTTCCGCCTCCCACAAGGGTGCACACTTTCACCCAGCAATGAACGTGCAGGCCCTGTAGGCAGGATTTCTGCCCAGAGAAGCCCACCAGACACTCAGCGCCCAACTATTTTTTGGCAGCTGGTGTTATGGACTGAATTGTGTCCTCTCGAAATTCACATTGCAGTTCTAACCCCCATACCACAGCATGGGACTATTTGGAGATAAGATCTTTCAAGAAGTAATTCGTGTTAATGAGGCCATTGGGGTGGGCTGGAATCCAGTGGGACTGGGGTCCTGATAAGAAGTGGAAATTAGGACATGGACATGCAGAGAAGGAGGATCCTGTGAAGACAGAGAGAGATGGCCGTCTCCACGCCAAGGAGAGAGGCCTCCCAAGAAACCAGCCCTGCAGACACCTTGATCTTGGACTTCTAGTCTCGAGAATAGTGAGAAAACACATTTTGGTTGCTTGTCCCCCATGATGGCAGCGCTAGCCCACTAGTGCAGCTGACCCCACGGGCACCCGCCACCCAGCACGAACTCAGAGAAGCAAAGTGGATGCTGGGCATAACCTCATGGCCTGGGCTGGCAGCCAGACACAGCCAACGGAGCTCTCACCAGCTGCTAAATGGTGGGACACTGCCAAATCCCAGGTTCCCAGACGCAGGCCGAGAGCCTGCCTCGCCAGCGCATCCCGGGCCTGCTGAGTTAACCTTCTACACACACACACACACACACACCCCGACACTGCCTTGAGGAGACAGAGTGGCTTTCACTCTCGCAGCTCTAAACCCTCTGGATCTGTAGGGTTGCTGAGGGCTCCTGAGTGTGGGCGGGGACAGTGACTTTGGAGACGTCAGTCAGCTTGTAGCCTGCACCTGGGAGAAGACCCTTTCTGGCCTGGAACCTGCCATGGGACTCAGGCTCCTCTGTGGTGTGGCCTTTTGTTTCCTGGGAGTAGGTGAGTCTGGGGAATTAATGGCAACCCCCTGCCCTATTATTTCTAGACCCTGGATACAAGACTTTCCCCTTATTGGGCTTCCTGATGACCTCCTTTTCCACCTCCTTTTCCCTTCTTCCTCAGGTCTCATGGATGCCAAAGTAATCCAAACCGCAAGATATCTGGTCAAGAGAAGGGGAGAAAAAGTTGTGATGGAATGTTCCCAACATATGGACCACAGCAGAATGTTCTGGTATCGACAAGACCCAGGTCTCGGGCTGCGGCTGCTCCATTTCTCATACGGGGTTGACAATAATGAGAAAGGAGATTTGCCTGATGGGTACAGTGTCTCCAGGAAGCAGAAGACGAGCTTCTCCCTGACCCTAGAGTCAGCCACCCCCTCCCAGACATCTGTGTACTTCTGCGCCAGCAGTGAATCCACAGTGCTGCGCAGCTGCCTCCTCCCTGCACAAAAAGGGCAGGTGCCAGAGGGAAGGGACCAAACTCAGGGCCAAGTTACACTGGCTCCAATGGCATGTGTGTGCCACTTGGGAAAAAAGGTGGCCCCTCAGTGGAACTAAGCCCATGGACACACATAGTAGCCAGGAGAGCACAGAACATTTTTCATGCCCTACTCACCTGCACATCCCAATTAGGGGCCATCCCCAAGTTAGCCTGCCCAAACCTAGATGTCATCCCCAACCTAAATTTATGAGACTCAACCCCAACCAGGAGGACAAGTCCTCATACCTATTTACACGGAAGAAGCACCTTTCTACCATTTTTTTTTTTACCAGTTTTTCATTTGTTTTCTTATCCTCGTACCTCTTACTATCACTTGCCACTTTGTTCTACCTCTTTGCTCTTAATATTTCACTAGGGGGCACTCACACAACCTAAACTCCCTCTTTAAGTCAAGTTTATTGGCCATGTGCTGATTCAAGGGAAACCTTGTGGAATTTGAATTCTGAGTAAGTGCTCAGAAAATTAGCTCAGCTTTTATGCAAAAGTAAAGTATTTTATTGGGAGGGAGGAAATCAGGAGCAGAAGCCAGTTTACTGGAGTACGTGTTGAGAGAGAAATGATGGGGACAGTTTGGGACAAAGAAGATTCAACAGACAGTTGAAATTCTGAGTGTTAAGGTTCCCCCATATTCTAAGATTTTACCTTAGTTGTCTGAGGTCCGTGCTGCACCCCATTCTTGCTTTATACCTGATAGCACATACACGGCACTTCGTAGTGATGGACGGCAGTTGCACGCTGGGACTCCTTGTGAGTGAAGAGCCAGACACCTCCACTAGGGGGCAGACTCATTTCCTCTATATTTTGCAGAAACTCAACTTTCTACTTACAGGAGGGCTTTCTACTTACAGACAACCTACAGGAAAGGAACTACACAGTGGTGAGGAAAGATGAACTTCAGTTTGACGTCTTAGTGCCTTTGCTCAGGGAAGAGGAGACGGTATCATCAAAAGATGCTGACTTTCCTGCTACTTCTCCTGGGACGAGGTATGAGCCTTATTGGGTAGGGAAGTCTGAGGTTAATGGTCCTGCTGAGGAGAGGATTAGAGGGTCCGAGTCCACCAGAGGATGCGGGTGGGGGTGTTGGATTAGAGGATTTGACAGAATAACAGTTGGCAGAACAAAATGGAGGCAGTGCCACAGGGTTCTTTGGGAGCCAAGATAACATCGGAGCAAATAGTAAAAGACCTTCCTGCCAGGGGACAAGCTGGTCAGCCCTCATGGGTTTCTCTATCCCCCTGCATCCAGGTTCTGTGTTTGGTGCTGTCGTCTCCCAAAAGCCGAGCAGGTTCATCTGTCAACGCGGGACCTCCGTGACCATCCAGTGCCAGGCTGACAGCCAACTCACCTCCATGTTCTGGTACCGTCAGCTTCCAGGACAGAGCTTGACACTGATTGAAACAGCGAATCAGGGCGCTGATGCCACTTACGAAAGCGGATTTAAGAAGGACAAGTTTCCCATCAGCCGCCCAAACCTAACGTTCTCCACTCTGACTGTGAGCAGTGCGGGCCCCGAAGACAGCAGCTCTTTCTTCTGCAGCGTTGGAGACACAGTGCTGGGCGGAGATCAAAGATTCGAGCAAGAACCTCAGCGCCCTCCTCCCCGCTCCCTCCTCCCAGTTCCCTCGTCCCCAGTGCCCATCCAGAGGAGCCTGAACACCCAGGCTGGAGGGAGGAAACCACAGCTTTGGGGCAGAGACAGCCTTTGGTGTGTTTGGTGGGTGGGTATGAGTGTCAATGGGAGGAAGAGAGAACTTGGAGGACTAGCTGGAGGGCTCCATTCACAGACCGGAAGCTGGCTCCTGGGCGCCTGAGGCTAAAATTTCTTCCAGGAGAGTGTTTAGAAATGCTTGGTGGAGACAATCAGATAGTGTGCCTTCAAGTGCCAGGTTCAGAAATACCGTTTCACAATTTTATCTCAATGCTGTATTTAGCCTGTTCTTGATCAGCATACCATATTTTGCTGTGTATAATGCACACCCCGCATTTTTGTGCGCATTATACACGGGATTATTGTACCCATGGTATGTAATCATTATACTCATGTGTAATGTGCATCCTCATTTTTCCCTAAGAAATTTGGGCAAAAAAAGGTACTTGTTATACACAGCAAAATATGGTAGTTTAGAAGGCCCTTAGTCATCTTGATAGCATACTGGTTCATCACACTGATGGCATGATGCTGATTGTTCTTGGTGAATAAAAATTATAAAGCACTCTAGGTGCCTCAGTATATGACATACACATACTAGACCAAGGTAAACCCTGCAAAAGTTCAGGGACCTGCCACATTGGTGAGCTTTTGAGTAGTCCAGAGGTATGGCACATGTTAGAGTATCCGCTCTAAAGTGAGAGACCAGCTGCTGTGACTTACAGCAGCAGCTGCAGAAAGCAATGTGATGCTTCACTTTGGAGTTAACATATACTGCAGGTGGCTGTGCTACTCTGGTCTCCTACTGTGTCATCTGTGAGGCAGACACTGGCTGGGCCCCAGGGAGTTCTGTAGCACAACAGGACTAGGATGAAAGCTGTCCCACCCCCCACCCCAGGCCAGAGACCAAGCAGGCTCAGTTGTTCTTGAAGCACCCCTGGCCAATGGGGATATGCCCGTGAAGCCCACAGCACTCTCCATTAAAGAGACCCTCAAGGCAGATGCAAAGAGTTTTGGTGTAAAGAAAGCTATACTCTCCTCTACCTGCTGACAGATCTTCCTTCAAAAAGCCGTTCTGGACTCTTGACCGAAAGCCTCAGTGTGGTGCTCAGAACTGGGTATTATCTGATCCCCAGCACTGGCGAGCTGGACAAGCAGAGTTTTCTGTGATAAGTGGAAAACGTATAGTCGAGACCAGACAGCTGGAAGGAGGGAGAATTTTATTTCAAGAGCAAGTGCTAGTAACATGGTACCTACTTCTATTTCACCCCCCACCTTGGCCTTCAGTCCATACCGGAGGCTCCATGGGAAAAGCATGGGCCTGTTTTCTGGATAGCTCTGCACTGTCATCTGGAATGCTCATTACTGTTCAATAGAGTATGCTTCCGAAAGGTAGTGGTGAGAGGTAATCCTCTGATGGGCAGGGCACCAGTCCATACACGTGGCTGTTCACATGTTATTGAAGGAGACGGCCCGAGGTGCAGAGCTATCCTGTGGTCAACTCTCTCTCTCACTGTCATCTATTCCCTTTCTTTTTACTTCTCTGTGCTGCCTTGTGGGTCATTTCTTTAGACCCATTCTCCAGTCTACTCTCTCACACCTCAGCTCCAATGAGCCCTTTATCCCTGTAATTGACTTTTTAATTCAAATTATATTAATTTTCATTTCTAGGAAATCTACTTGGGTCTTTTATCAAAAGGAGTGGCCCTTTGTGGAAGTACCTCACTCCTTGTGTATTTTTAAATTACTTTATTTCTTTAAGGGTATTAAGCATCTATTCAGAACTTGATCAGTTAATGCTAACTGCTGATGACTTTTGCATCTGGTTTTCTTTTTTGTCCGTTCTGCTGATTCTCCCTTGGGGTGACTTAGTTCCTTGTGCATCATGTAACTTGATATTATGAACTCACCTTGGCGAATATTTTAAATCCTGGAATAAGATGGGTTTTTTAGAAAAAAAATTTTTTTGGCCTCTGCCAAGCAGTTGGGATGAACAGACCCGATGTCATTTCATTTTGTAATTCTCAGCATGTAGCTTCTTGGTCCTAGAATCTCTATCCCAAACCCTGAAGGGCTGACAACTCAGTGGCATGAATATTTAGAAGAAATTTTAAAATCCTCCACCCTAAGCCAAGACCAAGAAAAACAGTGTTTGTTGTTAACCCCCGGTGGGATTATTTCTTCTGTTTGCCATTTCACTGAGGGTGTGGCTCTTCCTACATCCTGGCTTCACACAGGAACGATTCCCATCTCGCTCCTCGTTCAGTGTGGGGTCCAGTGCGTCTTGCCTGGTCTCCACATGTGCTAGTGGGCCCCTGCCAGCTTCCCTTCCTGCCTCGTGCTCCCATTTCCCTCAGGAGCGGGCACCTTGCCCTGCAGGTGAGCCTTGGGTCGTGAGCACCTTCCCATACAAGCCCAAGTTTCTCCGAAGAAGCAGCAAAACACTGGTTAGAAGTTTGAATTCTGTCACCAAGCAGACTTGAGTTTAAAACTTGGTTCTACTGCTTTATAATTGGGTCTAACCTTGAAAAAGTTGCACAAGTTCTTTACCTATCTCCTCGTATATAAAATGAAGATAATAATGATACCCACAAAATGAATCAGGAGGGTTTGCTATAAGAATGAGATGAAATTACCCATATAAATCACATAATCCTGTGCCTGGTAAAGATGAACCATGGGATTTACTTAGTTACCACCTAAATTTATTTCTCTCTGTAATACATGAAATTTTACCATTAGCAATTCCTTTCATGACGTTAGCTATTGTCCTGTCTTGGAAATTTTTATTTATTACTACAATTGCTTCAATCACAATATAAATGCATGTTATTATAATATGTACAGATTATTAAAATGAGAATTTAAATCATTTAAATAAAGTTAGATCATACAATATGTACTGCTTTATAATTTACTCTCTTAACCCAACAATATTTCCTAAATACCATTTTATGTCAAAAAACATATTTTATATTTACTTCCACAAGAATATTTTAATGTATTAATGACCATCCTTTATATATCAGTTTCTACAGTCAATAAACAGTGGCAAGGTAACACTCCATATGCTGGATGGCAGGGTTATTTAATTTGAAAGGCAACAGTTGTGCGTGCTGGTTCATTTCTGTTACAGACTCGGCGGGCAATCACAAAAGCCCCTTTCCCCACCTTCACATGGCTGACCCCTTCTTATTCAGATTTCAACTCAAATATCACCTCCCCAAAGAGATCTTTCCAGACCACCTTACTGTCACCCCAGCCACCAGTCACTCACATTGATGATCACTTTATCCTGCATTAACCACACCTAATCACCATCGTCTGATAGGAATGTACAGGCCATAGATGCATAATGTATATTCTTACTTATTGTCTGTCTCCCACTGCAGGCACACAAATCCATGTAAATGCCACGAAAGCAAGGACCTTTTCTATCTTCTGCATCGCTGTTTCCTTGCTGCTTAGAAAAGCCACACACCGCCACAGGAATCCAATAAATAGTTACTGAATGTTATAAACAGAGGTGTTCTTTCAAATTCCCTATGTTGCATTCCTGGCTCCCAGTGCTGTGGAATGGGAATGTATTTGGAGACTGTGTCTTTAAAAAGCTAATTAAATCTAACTGAGGCCCTTGGGGTGGGCCGCAATGTCCTCTGGCTGGTGTCCCTGTCAGAAGAGAGGACATATGCACAGAGACACCAGGGTTGTGCCCAGAGAGGAAAGGCCGTGTGAAGACCCAGGGAGAAAGCAGCCATCTGTAAGCCAAGGAGGGAGGCCTCGGGAAAGACCAAGCTTGCCGACACCTTGATCTTGGACTCCCAGACCTGTGAGAAAATAGACTCCTGTTGTTTAAGACGCCCAGTCTGCTGTATTTCATTATGGCAGCCCTAGCAGACTAGCACACTGATTGAGGAATATGACTCAGAAATAGAGGAAAATTGGGCAAGCAGTATGGGCTTCCTTGGAGAAAAAAGCACTTGAATTTAGACAATGTCAGCCCTTAAGGAAATGAACTAGATTGTTCTAACAGGAAGGAACAGCTGCGTTGACCTTTATATCTGGATAGAGAGGTGGACCAACCACGTGTGGTAAGCCCTCCGTTGCCTCCCCCCAGGTCTGGGAAAGAAACAGGTGTAATCGGTTCTAGATATGTAAGCCCAGAACCTGTTCAAACACAGTGGCCTTGAAGTGGATGGTCCTCAAACTAGAACTGTGCTGGTTGGCACCTGTGTGGGCGGAGCACTTGCTTCTGAACCTGGGGAGCCTTCTGCAGATGCAGCTATGGGACAGGTTGGCCTATAGGAATTGGGCGGACCAGTTGGCTACCTTCCAAATAGACAAACCAGTCTAGCGTCTGATGAGCCAAGTGAGCAGAGGGAGCCCAGTTGGCTTATCACCAAACTGGGCTTGGGGAGTTCAATCCGAATCTACTATGATTTAGGAAATAAATGTGCATGTCATTCATTAAGCCCTGAGTATCGTGGAGAAATCACGGCCGCTGCAGTAACAACAGCCCACCTGGGTCGCCCTCCTGGACTCTCTGCTGGCTCTCCTCTGCTTACTCTCCAGTGGACTCGGGGGTCTCTTATGCAGTTTTAGTAGGTCCAGGAAAGGGACAAAGAGTGACTGAAATGCGGGCAGTGAGACGTTACATTATAGCATCCAATCTTTAGGTTTAAAAAAATAGCCTCAACTGCTAAAGACTTCCCCATTCACCCCTCCATAGAAGGCTGAAGAATATAACATACTCACATTTTCCCTCTGGACATAAAACATGCCTGCATGTTCTGGCTTCAGGGTGGGGAATGGCATGGGGCTGGGGGAGGAGCAGAGCTTACTCTGGGTAGCCGATCAGCCATGACCAGTCCCTGCCTCCACCTCCCTCTCTCTGATTTTTCCGGATCACACCGAGCATCTCTGCACCACCCAGACTCAGTGATCCCCAGGCTAAGATATTCAAGAAAATAGTTCTTATCGGATAAGGAGAAATTGTGCCATGGGGGAAATCCATGGTTTAGAAAAATAAGGGATGAGGAAAAGAGCTAGGATTTTGGAGAAAAGACAGCCCAGAAGGTGATGATTTGGTTGGAGAGTGATAAGGGACACCGGGGACTAAGAACTGAGGAGAAGTACCTGAGCTGGGGAGGACTTGGGAGGAAAAAAATTTTTAAAAAGAAATTAGTGACTTGCATCTGACTAAAATCTACGTTTCAGACCACCAGGGGGTCTGAAAGAGTCTAACATGGAACAACACAATGGGAAATGGACTTGGCTTGAAGAGGGAAGGTTCTGGTGTCATCTGTTCATCCCTCAGCCAGGTGACCCTGGAGAAGTCCCTTCGCCTCTGAGCTTTAGATTCCTCATTGGTAGAGAGAAGAAAACGGTACTTCCTGCCCACCTTGTGAGGCCGCACTGAGCCCTGGGTACGAGGAAGGGCAGCCGAAGGTTCGTTCTGTGGTGGAGCACACAGGCTGTAGAGCCAGACTCCCAGGTCACATTCCATCTCCGCCACTGCCTGGCCACTGAGCAACCCCCTAGGTGGCCATAATAATAAAAAATTCTTACAAGGTCCGTGAAAGACTTACACAATGTTTGGTATAGTAAGCACAGAGAAACTATCCAATATTATCATAATTAAAAAATAGTGGTTTGAGCCCTGGCCAGTGTGGCTCAGCTGGTTGGGTGTCATTCTGCATAAAGATCTCCACTTCAATTCCCGGTCAGGGCATTACCAAACAGCAAGTGGGGTCCTGCTGCCCACAGCTACCCTCGAGGCAAAATTCCAGAGACAACGTTTTGGTGATAAAGGAAAGGAGTTTTTATTCAACCACTGCCCAATTTTGCAATAACAGCTTTCTACTGGCATTAGTCACTTAAGGCCAAAGTTCTTAACTCTTTTAGTTACAGCTTTAATCACTTAAGCCTGTCAATTCAGGCTAAACTCTTTAACTCCCGAGTTCTCCTACGGTCCTATAGCACCATTCCCCCTGTTAGCTTTTAATTATCTTATTTCCGTAGGGTTAGTTTACAAACTAAAACAACATAAGGTACAAAAGCTACCCCTTTTTGGAAGAACGGCAGGCTTCTCTCTCAGAGCTCACCCCCTCTAGAACACCCAAGGAAGAATAACCCTGACACCCTCTGCCAGGACAGCCCAATCCTAAGCTGCACCCGGAGTTCCTTCCCATCCAAAATCCATGCAAAATTCATCCAAATTACCGTCTCTTGGGAAACACAGGCAGCTGCAGCACAGTCACCCAGGCATCCTTGGGGAGGAAGAGCTTGAGAGCCAGCCCGTCTAAGATCCTGAGAGCCCTTCTTTTATTTCAAACCTTCCTGCCCATAGTTTCATGCGCTCTGGGAGCATTCAGCATCTCAGCCAATCCCGTCCTGAGCTGTTTACCATTGCCTCAGTCAACCTCCTCATACGGCCACTCTCTACTCTTCCCCAGTGATCTGATCAGATCTCTTTGTATCAAGGGCACATGCCTGGGTTGCAAGTTCGGTCCCCAGTCACTGCATGCAAGATGCAGCCAGTCGATGCTTCTCTCTCACATCAGTGTTTTTCTCCCTCTCTTTCTCCCTCCCTTTCCCTCTCTCTAGAATCATTAAAAGAAAAAAAAAAGACAGCAGTTTGATGTCAAGAGAATGTCTTAAAGATACAGATAGAAGAAGGAATCCATAGGTCAGACTGAAGAGTACCAAGAGCTGCGTGACTTATCCAAACGGAACTGGGGCGAAGGTGGGCCTGAATCCCTCCTGCACACCTGGATCCACGCTACACATCCGAGCCTAGACTGTGATGTCAGGGTCCCCGCCTATAGCGATCATCTCTGCCTGTAAGGTGGTTCCTGCTACTTTGAGGAAAACTAACCTCATAGTCTGTGTGGTATGTTAGCTTATTCTAAGAAGGAGCACCAAATATCAGGAGAAGGCTGGTCTTAAGGCGTTTGGCACAGAAAAGCCCCAAGCTCTCAGGTGTTCCCTTTTAGATACCGTCAGAGCCACAAGCCCCAATACCAAAATTCTCTCCTTGGTCTCAAAATAATTTCCTATATTCTACAAGGATTATCTCCCCATATCCTTCCAGGGCATGCTGGTATCTACAATAAGGGTCTCTCCTTATCTTCTAAAGAGGGACTTCCTATGAAGACCCCACAACAAGGGGATAAAACAAAGTAGCGTATTTGGTGACATTACGGTACAAGCCCCTACTAGTGAGGCTCCATAACCTGGGTCAGCTACCTGTGAACACAGAGAGGTGTGTCATCTATGCCCAGATGTGTCCTAGAGGGGTCCCAGCCCATGGTAAGGCAAGGTTCTGAGACCAGGTGCCAGGTGGACGGTTATTCAACCTTCTATTTCTGCCAGGGCAACAAGCATCAGGAAGGACCAGGAGGTAGTTTGTCCTCTGACTTGATGCCAAATAAACCTTCTTTACATGGCACCTGCCATGATTCCCAGGCTTCGCCACTCTGTCCAGGCTTCCTGTGACCTTGAGGCTATTCTTAGATCTGTGTTCTTGGGCAAGGCAAAACCTGTCTGAGTCTCGGTCTCATCTTCTAGCAAGCGAAATAACTTTCTTCTCCACGCCTCACAATGAAAACATTTGTGAGATGTTAAGCTGGAAACTCAACACAAACAAAAATCAGCACGGTGTGTGCGAAAGCTCATAAAAATCTGCCAGGCACTGTGCAACATAGCAGGATCCCCACCTGCTATGGGCCCATGCATGGTTGGAGGGTGCGCAGTGAGGACAAGGCCCAGCTCCAAGAGGTGGATCTCCTGGCAGAGAGAAGCTGTGCCAGGTACTGGACCAGGAGATGCCCCCTGGGTCCCTCTCAGCCCCATGAGCCCCCCGTTTGCAGCTCCCCCATTCACTCTGGTCTGCATTTACTCCATCCCTCCAGCCTCCTTGCTGTCTCACCACCAGACTTCCGAGCTTTTCTCACTTGTTCCTTCAGTTCCAGAACATTTATTTACTCATTTCTGCCGTTCAGAGAATTCAATGAATTCTGCCTGCTCCTGCCCCCCACTAACCCCGAGCTCAGAGGAGCCGAGAAGTCTCTTCATCAGAAGGCTCTTCCTCCTACCCGTCTCTCACAGACTCGAACGCGGCTGAGTTCCATCTCTGTCCTGCTGGCCAGGCTGTGCCTTAAAAAATCAGCCCCGTCTTGATAGTCATGGCAGGTCCCAAATTGAAATCAGCTTTGGGGAATGTTCACTCTATATGGAGCCCAGCACAATAGCCCCGTTGTATCTGAAATAGAAAATTTCAGAATCCCGCCCCCACCCCTCCACATGCACTGTGTGTCTGTTTTTGCTCACCCAATACTTGACTCCTTCACCATGTGCTAATCCCTCTAGCCACCGCTGAGCCTCCAGCCAGAGCCCAGAGTGATTATCTCCCAAACCCTTCCTAATATCTGGTTTTGTAGCACATAATTCTAGCTCAGGCTATCAGCTCTTAGCAGGTAGGGCAATTTTCATCACCATTTGTGCAGATTCCCATGGCAACCAGGAGACTGTTTAAAAGAGACCCCATAATAGCATGAGTGATGAGAAAGACCAAGTCTCCCATGGTGGGGAAGAGGAGGAATGGGGTATTGGTCTTCCATCCCCTAGATGTATCGGGCAGACGCTTATTTAACCCTTGCCCTACCTGCTTTCCAAATACCTGCTCCATACCCTCAGTAGGCAGGACAGCAGCTGCACACCCAGACTCCCAAGAGACTCTGCCTCTTCCTTCTCATCACCTCTTCATGTTAAGATCCCGGTTCCCCAAAGCCCTGGGTTTGACCTTCCTGCCCACTGGTGTAGCATTGAGAGAAGGGGCACAGACAGAGACTCCTTTCCTCTCAGGGGATTCCAGGACACTGAGCCGCCCCATTCGCCCCCGATATGAGCCCTTCCTTTGTGTAAGTTAAATCAGTCTCCAGGAGGTCAGAGGATTCCTCAGGACCCTGGATATTCTTCTCTTCCCAACCCTCATCTCCTCTGCTTGAGGAGGCCCCACCATACACGTGGGGGCTTAGCTGCCCCTGTTGTCCCCATCCCGGAACACTTCTGGGAGTCAGCTGCTCTTCCGCTTAGCCCTCAGCAGGGAGGTTTTCTAATCTCCTGCAGGTCACAGCCCACAGAGTGGCCAAACACAGCAGAAATGATGCAAGGCCCTGGGAAGGGGAAAGCTGCAGGTGTTCTTGTGCGGGGAGCAGTGGTGGCCCTCCACCCCCATGTCCACCCCACCCCCTGGGGGGAGGTATAAAAGCTCTCCGCCATCCACTGCTCACCCAATTTCAGGCTGGCCACCATGAATCCACTTCTGATCCTCGCCTTTGTGGGAGCTGCTGGTGAGTCCCATGCATCCCCTCAAGGCCCTCTAGCCCTGTCACCTGGTGGAAATACCTGCCCTGCCATTGTTGATGTTCTGTCTCCCTGTCTAGCACCCCTTTATCCCATTGCTCTGGGCTCTCTTTAAGCCTGGCCTCTCCATCTTCTGCCTGACTCCACTCCCAGCCCGTCATCATGCATCCATCTTGGGGCTTTCATCAGAGAGGCTGGGAAGGGAGACCAGGGGAAGATGGTCCATGGAATATGCCAGTGGTCTTGTGGCTTAGCTCTGACGGCGCTGGGATAGCTCCACTTCGGCTGTTCTTAGCCCCAGATACACCTAGGGAGGCTGGAGGGACACTCAGGCCAGAGCCCTAGCCCTAGAAACTCTAGGATCTGGGGTGTGGCCTGTGCATTGAATTTTTAAGTTGTCCATGTAATTTCAAGATTCCTAGGTGTGCAGCCAAGGCTGAGAATCACTGTTCTGTTGGCCAGTAACAGTGCCTACCTTTGTCCCATTGAATGGGCCTAGGGGCTATTCTCCCTGGCCCTTGCCGTGCAGATTTGAGCTTTGGAAGAAGCTGGGTACAGTCAGAGCTACCAAGCCAGGAGATTTTCCTAGCTGGGCCAACCCATCCTGACAACTGGGGGCTCAAACAGCTGTGGCGAGTGAACAAGTGAGGAATAAGTGAGAGAAAAGTATTCAGTGGGCATGAAAACTGCATTCAGAGCCATATCACACTGAGGGCACTATGAGGACCCTTCTTGGTCCTTGGCCTCCTGGTGCCCCCAGTCTGGGCCGGAGCCCTGTGGGGCACTGAGCTATGTGCCCTGCAGACATACAGAGAGAGTCGGGGAGGACCACCTCCACTGAACAGACCAGGGATGGCAGTACACCCTGGCTGCCGGTCACCCTGCGCTGTCGAGGAGTCCTAATTCGTACGATCCAGCCACAGTGCACGGCTCCGCCTCTAACATCCTGCTGAATCAGTCTCTCCCCCCTCTCTCCACTCAAGTCGCTTTCCCCAGGGATGACGACGACAAGATCGTCGGGGGCTACACCTGTGAGAAGAACTCCGTCCCCTACCAGGTGTCCCTGAACTCTGGCTACCACTTCTGCGGCGGCTCCCTCATCAACGAGCAGTGGGTGGTGTCCGCGGCTCACTGCTACAAGTCGTAAGTGCAGGGTCCGCTCCCAGAGCTCGGGTCAGTCTTGGGGAGCACGGGGAACGTGTAAGACAGGTGGGAATGTGGAGAGGAGGAGTTGTCCATGACAGCTGATGCCCAGGAGTGGGGGTGACGGAGGGCACATGTAGGAGGACTCTCACACCCTAAACAGATAAAACATTGAGGGCTACAGTCCTGAGAACATCCCAGAGGGGGCTATTGGGGGTGTAAAGCCCGACGGAGAAATAGGGAAGGACTTCACACAAATAACCTTGCCAGCAGGCTGCACATTAAAAACACCTAAGAAATGTTTAAAAAAAATACTGATGCCTGGGTCCTATCCCAAGGTAATTAATTCGGAGTTTTCAGGAAGAGCGTCTAAACGTTGGTGAGTTTTGAATGCTCTCTCTCTGCGGAGGTTCTGTTCCATAGAGAGCTGGGGACCGCTGCCTAGTAGGCCAAGGGGTCTCAGAGCTGATGTGCATCGGTGTCATCTAGAGGGCTGGCTAGACCTTGGATAGTTAGGCCTTCCCCCCACCCCCAGGGATTCTGATTCAGCAAGTCTGGGGTGGGAACAGAGGCTTCCTGCATCTACCAAGGTCATGGGGCCACACTTTGAGACCCGCCGGATTAGATCATCCAAAAGGACAGTGCCCACCAGACCAGGACAGGAGGGAGTGAACGTCACTGCTGTACTCAGCCAGGTTACAGAGCGTAGGAATGTCTGGGGGACTTCGAGCCACTCATCTGTGCCCTTGACATTGGATATATGGAGCAGGGGGTGCAGGAGAAGGCAGCTTGAAAAGCAGGTTGAAGAGCCATTGCAACTGGACCCCTTCGCCCCATCCCCTCTCCACTAACACCTGCCTCTGAAGCAGAACGGTTCTTGGTGTCATCCCTGCACTGCCCACCACCTCTCTGCTGCCCCACGACATCGCCACAGCCCCACCATAAGCGGCTCCCAGGGAAGAGTGGGGATGTGGGAACAGGTCCTCAGGTGCTTCCCTTTTGACAGCCGCATCCAGGTGAGGCTGGGAGAACACAACATCGATGTTGAGGAGGGGGATGAGCAGTTCATCAACTCCGCCAAGGTCATCCGCCACCCCAGCTATAACAGCTGGACCCTGGACAATGACATCATGCTGATCAAGCTCTCCTCACCTGCAGTCATCAGCAGCCGGGTGTCCGCTATCTCCCTGCCCACTGCCTGTGCGCCCGCTGGTACCCAGTGCCTCATCTCTGGCTGGGGCAACACCTTGAGCTCTGGTGGTGAGTGGGGTCCTTGTTTCTTTACCCTCTGACTTCCCCACATTTCAATATTTCCCAGACCCTCTGTCAGTGTCCTCTGCACACAGAAGATTTTATTTATTTAGGGAGGAGAAGGAAGGGAGAAAGAGAGGGAGATAAACATCAATGTGTGGTTGCCTCTTGAGAGCCCCCTACTGGGGACCTGGCCCACAACCCAAGTATGTGCCCTGACTGGGAATCGAACCAGCGACCCTTTGGTTCACAGGACGGCGCTCAATCCACTGAGCCACACCAGCCAGTGCTAAAGAGCACCGTTTCCTGCTGCAGCTTATGTTCCTGGGGTCCTCTCCCAGCTGCCCTCTGTGTTCAGCCCCAGATTGTTGTCTCCCACCCTGGCCTTACCCACATTTCCTTTATCTCTTTCTGCTCCTCAAAGTCAACTACCCCGAGCTGCTGCAGTGCCTGGACGCCCCGCTGCTGTCCCAGGACCAGTGTGAAGCCTCGTACCCCGGACAGATCACCGACAACATGGTGTGCGCCGGCTTCCTGGAGGGCGGCAAGGATTCCTGCCAGGTGATTGGCCCCCTCCCATGCGGAGACCTGACTTGCTCCTTCCCCTGATCTGCCTGGGAGTCGGATTGGAACCACCGAGGCTGTGGGAGAGTCCTCCCTTTTTTCTCACTCTTTGCTAAGTGTGTCCTGTCTTCTTCATCCCCAGGGTGACTCTGGTGGCCCTGTGGTCTGCAACGGAGAGCTCCAGGGAGTCGTCTCCTGGGGCTACGGCTGCGCCCAGAAGAACAGGCCCGGTGTGTATACCAGGGTCTGCAACTTTGTGGACTGGATTCAGGAGACCATGGACAAGTACAACTGAAGCTCCTGCCCCGTCCCTCTGCCATCCCTATGCTAATAATAAAGCGACTCTGATTCAACCACCTGTGTCTGTGCCTGCTCCCGCTGCTGCCGCCAGCCAGCTCTGGGAAACATCTCTCACCCCTGGGGTCAGATGGCGCCCTGGTCCCTACGGATGAGCAGAGCGCCCCCTTACCACCTGTGCTCCCTAGAATCCTAGTTGGGCAGCATGTGAAGGGATGGAATCCAAAAAAAGACACAGGGGGCGAGGACAGGCTGTTTTCTGGTGGGAAGTACATTTCAGAAAGGCTGCGCCTCAGAGGCTCCCTGACTGTGGTCTGTGGTTGCGCTTGAGTGCAGTGCTAGGGAGTGCCCGACACAGCTCCCAGCACGGACACATCTAGGGGAGCACCCTGCAAACGCCTTGGCCGCTTCCGAGTCCCTTTGTCTGGTGCTCTGACCCAGGCTGCGCTCCCTCCTGGCAGCCCAAAGCCCCACTGGGCCTATTTCTTGACAACCTGCCCACGTGTCTTCCCAGCGAGGCCTTGAGTCCTCAAGCTCCAGAGAAATCTGCCTTTTGTTCATCTCACCTGATGGTACCAGTGCGTATGCGCCATACTGAGTGCTTTCCAGACATTTCCAAGGGTGGTTTGCCCTCCCCTCTGCAGTGGATATCATCCCAGTGGTCCAGACAAGAAAACAGAGGTTAGTTTACTCACATCCCTCGTCCAGCAAGTGGTAGATCTGAGGGCAGTCTCCTTATTTGCCTGGCCCCAAAGCCCGTGTTCTCTCCAGACCACCTCGCGGTCCCTCCTCTGGCCTCTGTGGTCCCTCAGCTCTGCTCCCCAGTGTCTCTCCAGCACAGTTCCTGAGTCACTGCACTTCCGGAGGAAGGCATCTGGTCTCCCATCCACTCTCCAGCACTGAGTGCAAAGGGGCCTTGCACATTATATGACATCCCGATTCGTAGCTTCCCAGACCTTCCACAGCTTCTGAAACAGGATCCGAGCTCCTTACCCTGAGGAAGCAGGGGGCGGGGGTGGGGGGGGGCTGTTTCCACTCTGCCCCAGCCTGGATTCCCAGCCTCTCTCCCTGCTCCTCTGCTCCCCTGTGACACTCGGGCGCTCAGAAGTCCTGGTGGTTCCTCCGAGCACCTCTGACTTTGAGCTCGGCACTACGGTGCATCTCGCTGGACGGCCTTCCCACCTGCCCCTTCACCCCCCGCAGAAAAGTCTTTTCTGACTCTTCCCATCCCCGACTCTCTTCTCCTCCCCCCTGCACCGGTGCCATGGCCCCAGGGCCCCAGTGAGATGTTTTCCTTTCTGGTCCCTGCCGACAGCTCTGCTCTTAGTAAACACACTGCGTCTGCCTTGGCATTCAAGGGGGAGCTCCTGGGAGAAGGAATCTTGTCTTGCTCATCCTGATATATCTAGTGATTAAACAATGCCCAGAACACAAGAGGCCCCCAGTGCCTGAGTGCATAAAGTGTGGCCTAGGAGTGGAGGGAAGTACCGAAGGAAACAGGGCCTTCCAGGAAGAAATATATACATACTGGTTCCAGAGGTGGCATCCCCGGACCAGCAGCCCCAGAATCACTTGGGAATTTAGGAGAAGTGCAAATTCTTGGGTCTGACCCCAGACCTACTGAGTCAGAAATTCTGGGACGAGACCCAGCAACTTGCCTTCTGACAAGCCCTCCCAGGCATTCTGATACAAGCTAAAACTGAAAAACCCGGGCAGTAGAAAGATTGCTAGGCCGTTCTCTCCGTGCAAGCCCTAGTGACTAACATTTTTACTATTTCAGGCCCCACAAGGAATAGGTCATTATTATTATTCTTATTCTTAGATGTAAAGACAGGACTTGAAGAGCTTTGGAGGCTTGCCCACGGTCTCATACACAGGGGTGGAGGGCCTGGGTAGGGGCCAGAAGGTGGGCTTCCCCGAGGGGCAGGACCCTCAGCGGCCTCAGGTACAAGGGCACCTAGCAGAGCCCAGACGGTAAGTAAGGAGGCCTGGGGGCTGATTCCAGCTCTGCTTCTGCATCTGCCTGACTGGCAACCCATGTGGCCTCCGAGTCTCAGTTCCCTCTGGGGAAATCAGGAGACAAATTTTAGGTTAAAACGAGAGCCTTTGCGTGCTTCAAAGGTTTTGAAGAATTGCACATATATATAAGATATCATTTGTGTATCTCCTCCCCACAGCAACGCACACCTTGAGAAAGGCACAGAACACAGGAAACTCGGCTTTCCGCTCCCGCCCCGGGAACACCATCCACATTCTTCTCACCCCCTCAAGTGGCCACGTGGAGAGGTGCAGTTTCTTCGGTTTTAAAAAATGAGGAAAGGGTGCCTCCTGCTGCCCAAGATGATGAATGATCCCACTGAGCACCAAGCTCCCCGCCTCAAAAAAAAAAAACAAAAAACTGCTTGCGCACTGGTCACCTGACAGTGTGACAGAATGGAGAAGCTGGGACAAATCCCATCAGGATTAAAAATAACGGCGATACCAGGGCAGAGTGGCGTTATTCTTTTTACGGCCAGTTGGGATGAGAGTCCCCAGCTAGATGGTCCAAAGGCAATTTACTGAGAGGGTCAACTACTGGTAGACCCAAGGGGCGAATAAGACAGGAAAACACACAGAGATAAATCGAAATAAGACATTGCATTGATGAACTTGTTTCTCAACGTGGAAAAGGAATGAAGACGCGGTCTGGCCACCTATGGCCTTTGATTTGGGCTTGCGGTCGAGTGTCGTGAGGTCTGTCGCTACCCCTAAGGGAAATAAACAGACTCTTTCCTTCCTCTTCGTTTTTCCGCTAAACTCTGACACGCCGCTGCACCCACTGGTGACACCACCAGGTAGCACTCTGGTGTTCTCCACGCCGACACCTGTCCTCTTCTGTGTCTGGGACAAGCAGGGGGTCCCCAGTCTGGCACTGAAATAGAAGTGCCCAATGTAATTTAGGGCTTGATTGTTTATTTCCAAACCAATCAGTAAACCCAATCCTAGAATTTGTCCTTGAGAAGATCCTGGGACTTCTCAGAAACATGCATTTTTCACAAGCGTTCTAAGTGACTGGAGGCTCATTCAGCAGCTTCACGGCCATGAAACAGCTTTTTACTCAAACTGATCTTCTTGGGGGAAAAACAATAACTTTGGAAATTAAACAAGTAGTTTCTTTTTTTTTTTAAGTACCAGATTTCAAGGTATTACTTAAAGCAGTATTTGTTCTTTTTCTTTTCTTTAAACTTTTGTTATTTTATTTTAAATAGATAATGTAGCCAGGGCTCAAGAATCAAAACAAGATGACACTGAAAAATGTTACTTTTATTTCCACTTTGCTGCTGTGTCCGCCCCTCATTCCTAATGGGCAATCACTTTTCTCCATCTTTGTGCCTTCCCTCCCAGGGTTACTTCGTGCTGCATCAAACAAACAAAAGTATAATCCTGAGTTTGCCGCTTTGTTACACGAAAGGCACCACACAGAACGCCATTTGCAGCTCTGCTTCTTTTCCCGTTGACAATGTATCTTAGAGAACTCTCCACAGCAAGGGAAACATCTCGTTCTTTTTCAGCACTGAATAGCGTTCCAGCTTGTGAATGGATCACAGTTTACTTATCCAGTCCCTCACGGAGGGGCACTTGTTTTTCTCAATCGTTTTTGTTATGCCAAATAATGCGAATAGTTTACACACATTTTTTTATTCGTATTTAGGAATGTTTATGGAATAAATTCCCGTCGGTAGAGTTCTGGTTGGAAAAAGTAAATGCGTTTTATAATTTCTATAGCTATTTCCAAGTTGTTTCCCACAGTGATTGTATCATTTTGCAGTCCTCTCAGCAGTCAATACGGTGGTCCCCACTCCACCCGTGGGGGACACAGTCCAAGACCTCCAGCAGGGGCCTGGAACCACAGATGGCATCAAATCCTACATATACTGCTTTTTTCTCCTATACATATATATCTCTGATAAAGTTTAACTTATAAATTAGGCACAGTAAGATATTGGCAACAATAACTAATAATAAAATAGAATAATTTTTAAAATACACTATAATAAAAGTTATGTGAGTGTTCCCTGTCTCTCTAAATATCTCATTGTGTTGTACTCACCTTTTCACTTAAAGAAAGCATTTTACGGCTTCCCTTTGGCATGTCTGAATGGCCGGCATCACTACTCTTGTGCTTTGGGGTTACTAGTAGGTAAAATGAGGGTGACTTGAACACAAGTGGCACCGTTACAGTTGGTCTGGTAGCTGAGATCCCTACTGAATGACTGATAGTTGGGGGAGCATCGACAGCGTGGAGACGCCGAACAAGGGGGTGATTCACCCCCACCGGGCAGGGTGGAGCCGGACGGCATGAGATTTCATCAACCGACTCAGAACCACACGCAGGTTAAAATGTATTAATTGTACATCTCTGCAATGTTCCATTTACTGTTTGCAGAACCCGGTTGACTGTTGGGTGCAGAGCTGTGGCTGGGGAGGGGACTCGATGTCAAAATGCATCTCTCACCACACACCGGCCAGGGGAGCCTTCTCCCGCGGTTCGCCGCGGTCCAGTTGTCGAGACGCAACATGTCAGCGTCAGTTCAGTCTGCGTTCATCACGGCGAGGTTGTTCCCCGTGGCCAAGCACCGTTTGGACCTTAGGTCTGAACCACCTGTTCTTTGCCCAGTTTGTTGGGCTGCTGGATTATTTTCTCATTTCTAGGAGTTCATCATATATTGGAAATACTGGCCCTCATGATGAGAACTGAAAGTGTCCCATATTGTCATTTATCTCTTGATTCTGTGTATATTTTTCCGTGTAACTTTGTCATCCTTAGGTGGTCAAGTTTCTACCTTTTTCTTTTTTTCCTAGACTTTAAGTCGGAGTTTGTAAGGTGATAAAAGGAAGCACCATTTAGTGAAAGGAGAGGTAGGCCACCCAGCTGGAGGTTAGTCAAGGGCATCTCAGGCAGGGAGACTAAATTACCTGCCAATGACTTAAATGCATCCGCCCTTCAGGGGAGGTGCGACCATCTGCCCACGTGAGTCCTGTGCCTGAGACTTTATGTCCCCAGCTCCCCATACCCACTTCCCCAATGCCCTTGACCTCCCACCGACACCTGAAGCCCACAGCCACAGACACTGGTCCTCCACCCACGCCCCTCGGAATGTACTGGGCTCCTGGTTCTCGCTCTGTCCTCACGCAGGAAAGCCCTGCCTCTGGGCCCCTGGCGGTCAGTTCTCCTCCAGACCACCCTGGAGGTTCCGAGGTGGCCCCAAGGGACAGAGTCTGAGTGTTTCGGGGTCTCTTTCTCAGGTGAAAGCTATGACGTCTGAATGTCACAGCTCCAGGGGCAGGCCCAGGGTAGAAGGGGGCTTCCGCTTCTAGGGAGGGCGGCTCCCCACTAGATGACAGCAGCCCGCAGAGGGGCGGATACCGGGGTGGGGAGAAAACCAGCCCCCGGGGCAGGCAGTCTCATAAAGACACTGGTCTCTGAGGAGCTAAGAATGTCCTGAAGACAAGGTGTGGGGTCAGGAGGGAGATCCCCCCACCTTGGGACCTTGCCGCTGACACCTCATACCACGGGGCAGGGTCTGATGTCACAGCCCCCCAACTCCAACACCCTCAAAAGGCCGCTGCTCTGGCAGTTGCTTCCAGGCTCTGAGGGGTGGGCCAGTGGGAGGGGCGGCTGTGGGAGGGGCAGCTGTGGGAGGGGCAGCTGTGGGAGGGGCGTTTTTGTACAAAGCTGAAACATTGTGGGGACAGGGGGCCACGGTGATTCATTTCTATGGGAAACCTTTACAAAAACCCTCTGCCTGTCACATCCCCACAGGCCTCCAGGGTCACAGGCCCAAGGGTGACTTGGTTCAGAATGCCTCCAGTGCACCGCTGTCTACTGCCCATTCAAGGCCAAGGGTAAGGACAGGCCTGGATGGGAACCGAAACTTCCAGGCAGAGAGAGAGCCCAGATGTAAGAAGGACACCTCAGTGGGGTCATAGGGGAAGGACTCATGAAGACCCTTGCATCTCAGGACAAGGTCACTGGCAAGGGACATGGGAGGGGGCCCATCCTATAGAGGAAGAAGACAGAGGAAACCTGGGTTCTGGGACCTTGTCCCCCTCTCTAGGCCATATCCCTTTGAGAGACCCCCAGAGACCATCAAGAAAGGGGCCCTGGGTCCTCTGGATGGATCCTAGCCTCACTCCATGGCCCCAGGAGCCAAATCTGAATAAGTCCTGTGCGACATCTAGAAAGCATGGGTAGGGGGAGCTCCCATCAGCTCTCATCCCTGAGCCCCCCAGACCAGTCAGGTCCCCCCTCTCCATGCCTCCATCTGTTTTCCTCCTGGCCCCATGTCACTGTGTGAACACCCAAGTTTTCTTTGGAGATGGCACCAGGCTCACGGTTGTAGGTAAGACATGCTCCAGGTCTTTCGGGCCCCTGGTAGGGACAGCGGGTCCAAGGGGTACATTTCAGAGTGGTCCTATTCTGATGTGCTAACTATGACTATACCTTCGGGCCAGGGACCAGGCTGACCGTCGTAGGTAAGGCTGGGGTCTCTGGTGGTGGGGCAGGGTTGGGGGCAGAGGGAGGTCCAGGAGGGAGGACTCAACCCCAGGAAATGTGCGCAGGAAGGGGTGACCCGGCTCTGGGGTCCCGGCTAAGGAGACACCATCTCTGTGTCTGCGAAGGATTCAGACAAGGATCCCTGGAGGGCACATCTGCCCAGCCACCTGGGGTCCCCTGTAAACTGAGAGCTGAGCCTGGAAGGCAGTGGGCAGAGAAGGGAAGGGGATGGCACTGCCCCTCTGAGTGCTGGCCTGGGATAGGGGAGTAGGGGAAGGCCAGGAGGTCATGGACAGTCTCTGATATCACCCATCTTTCCTTGCTGGCAGAGGCTCCTGTCCCTTCTTGGTCTGGATTTCACAGGAGGCCACATTGTGTCTCTCCCTGGGTTGGGGGGCCAGCTCCAGTAGGGTATGCAGGGTGTTGGAACTGGGCCAGGGCCCCGGTGAGGGGATCTGAGCTGCATTCAGCATGCAAGAGGGGTTTTGAAATGGACCCAGGAGGCTGTGTTCTGGAAACACCGTCTATTTTGGTCAGGGCAGCCGGCTCACGGTTGTAGGTAAGCAAATTGGGGCTGGGGGGCTGGGAGCTGACAAAGAGGGGCAGGGACCCAGATGAAGCCACCGTCTTGGGGGCTCAGGTGAAAGCATGTTTTTATCAGAAAGATGTGAATTCTTGTTTGGATGCAGACAGGAAGGGACAGGCTCTATCCCCAGTAATTCCAGGGGCTGGCTGTACCATGTCTGGGTTCCCCTCCCTTATGGAGGCGAGTGGTCTGCGCTAGGAAGGGGCCACCTTGTCCATCTCTGTCTCCTCGGAGGGGGCCCCACCACGGCCGTGACAGATGGAGAGTTCTGGACATAGAGACGACACAGTTCTGCTGCTTTTCTCCCTCACACACAGAAGGGGACAGACACAGGAGAAAGCAGGAGGCACGGGGTTCATGGGCTGAATAGGTCCTCTTACTATAGTACTTCGGGGGGCAGGGTCATCCCGCTGCCTCCATCAGCCTCCTGGAGCTAAAGTTCAGCTGAGAAAAAGGGAAGAGCTGGTAGGTGGCCTGGGGTGGAGGAGAGGAGGGCCACAGGGGCAGTTTCCCTATGAGGCTTCCGTGCTGTGTGAGTAATGAAAAGCTGTTTTTCGGCAGTGGGACCAAGCTGTCTGTCTTGGGTAAGTAAAAGGCTTCCCCGGGGAGAGTGTGTTATAAGGTTGGAGGCTCAGGAGGACCCTTAGAGAGGACAGAGGCTGAGAACACTGCAGGAAAAAGGCTCAGAACATGTGGGTGAGCGGGGCAGAGCCCCCAGGAGCTCTGGGGGATGCTAGCTTCTGGAAGGCGTGGCCCCACCGGTTCTGTGGTTTTGTACACGTCCATTGTGCTGTGGAACAACCGGGAACAGCACTTTGGAGCTGGGACTCGACTCTCTGTCATAGGTAAGGAAGGCACAGGACCGAGGTGGTGGAGCGCCATCCCTTGGACCTGGACACTGCCCCTCCTCCCAGGCCTGGTGGAAGGGGGTTGAGTACACTCTGTGATCCCTGGGGGGCTTCCAGGGAGTTGTGTCTGCCCCCCTTTGGTGAAGCCTGGTGGACTCCTCTCCCCTTTCTTGGTCCATCCTCCTCCTTACGCAGGTGGCATGCGCCTCCTAACCTGCTTCATCTTTCCTCTCATTCCCCGTTCGATGCTTTGGTCTTCCTCCTAATCGAATCTCTTGGCCCAGGGCCATGACTCCAGGCAGGGAAAGGAGGCCGTCAGGTAGCTAAGACCTGCCTCATGGAGGGAGACTGCAGCTGGGTTTTACCACAGGCCTCTGCTGCTGTGTTCCTATAATTCACCCCTCAACTTTGGGGCCGGCACCAGGCTCACCGTGACAGGTATGGGGTCGAACTCCAGACTGGGCGGGGTGCCTGTGTTTGACCATGGTGATCGGTCCCTGGGGGGGAAGCGGGGTGTCAGGATGGGATCAGAGCCCCCTTTCCTGCCGGAGCTCGGGGGCCCTCCCCACCCTGCCCGGAGCCTCCCCACCTCACTCTGCTGTGTATGTGCTGCATCTTGGCGCTGGGCTCCCTGCCGGGTCTTCAGACTCTGTGTTTCTCTCTCCTCTTTCTGTTGTTCCCCAGATTCCTTCTCTCTTCTCCACCTTTTTTAATGGCTGTGTTGATTTACTTTCCCTTTCTTATCTGGTCTCTGTTTTCCCCACCTGTTTTAACTCCGGACTTGCATTGTTCACTCGGCTGTGGCGGATGACTCTGTCTTCAACATGAACAGCCTGCCCAACACCTGCCTGCAGCTCAGAACTCTTCCCCGGCCTTCATCACCCTCCTCCTCTGTCTCAACTGGTCTCCAGAGACCCCTGTGTGTCTTTCTGTGGCTGTGGAAGGGCTCAGGAGCAGTAGGGGTCCAGACCAGTGAGGCGGGGGTGGCTTGAAGGGTGATCCTGAGCCCCAAGGGCAGAAGTCCCTGTCTCGAACTACAGGGGAGGGAGTCTCTGGAGGCATTGTGCTTGGTCGGGGTTAGAGGAGATAAGTCAGTACAAACCACTACAGCTGGAAACCCACACCATCTGAGCACCTGACAAGGTACTAAAAGGAGAAACAGGTAGGAGGCCTCATTTTCTCAAACCTCTGGCTGGGATTACGGGGCTTGGGGTCCATCGGGAAACACGAACACCCCATTACCATGCTCAGGAGGAAGCCAGCAGTCGGAGGAGCAGGGCAGGGACAGATGGGTCTGGGCTGGAGATGCAAACAAGGCTGGACCCAGACTGGCTGGCCAGCCGGACCAAGCTTTATCCACAGACGGGGGCACATGCCAGGATTGTGGTGAACACTGAAAAGTTCAGATCACTGGGATTCAAAATGCCTGGGTTCTGGGGGAAGGGGCTCCGGCAATCAGAAAGTGACATGTATAAAATGGCAATAGCAATGCCAAGTGCTCGGGGTCCTCACACGGGAAGGGGCTGGCTGTGGTGTGAAAATCCTTGGTGAAGGACTCACCTTCGGCGGCCATTCTTTTCACTCCCATTGTTCACCATTCCCTGGGCCACAGAGTTAGCCTTTTCCCAGACCTGTGTCTCAACTTTCCTATCAGAAACTTGTCCCAAATTTGGGTCAAGGAGAGATATCTGGGTTTGTCACACTGCTGCTGCCAAACCTTATGCCCATGGTCAAAACAGAGCCCAATCGAGGGTTCAGTAAATTCTGACGAGAAGGGGCATGCTGGAAAGATGGACATGGTTTCTCCCATCTCTCTGTGTCTTCAAGTGGGGACGTGTCTTCAGACAATTCAAGAACTCCTTTCTCTCCCATCTGCCAGGTATAAAGAGGTCCAAGGGTGTGTAATATGGACCCGCTGATGAAATGACCTTTGGACTTTGGGATTTGTTCCTATCCAGTGACCCAGCTCTTATTGCTTTTAAGATGGCAAAGCTTGGGTGTGAACTAGGTCCCCAAACCTGGCAGGGAGGCTTGCCGAGCAGTGGAAGGAAGAAACAGTTCAACCAACCAGAATCATCCTGGGCAAGCTACCGCACACCCTATGTGCCCCAGTATAGGAGGAAATATGGACATCTGAGAAGATAATAGCCAGAGGCACCTTGGGTCCTCAAAGCAGGTTACACATGAAAGAAAAGAGAAAAGAAAAGAAAAGAAAAGAAAGGAAAGGAAAGGAAAGGAAAGGAAAGGAAAGGAAAGGGAAAAACAAAGGAAGGGAGGGAGGGCAGAAGGGAAGGGAAGGGAGGGAGGGAGGAAAGAGAGTTGACTATGGTTTAGAGAAAACAATATAGTCAGATGTGATGGGGAAAGTGTCTCTTCTAAGCAAGAAAGGCTAATGCTTATATGTGCAAATGTCCAAAATGAAAAGCACGTACAGTTTAGGAAACAGGGCAATGATAACAAGAAAGAGCCCATTTAGTTCCTAGGGTTACATTGCTAGTGAGAATCTTCTGCCTCAAAATCCAGGCTCATTCAACTCTGCCAGAGCCACTTCTAAGTCTCAAAGATTACATCGTGCCCCAAAGAGGCATTTGAACAAGGACAAAAATAGACAGACATACTCTTCTAATAGATACTCAAACAAGGCCCTTAGTGTGAGACTTTGCAAAGAAACCCAAGAAAATCGGGACATAAAGTCCCCTCAGGGAGACTGAGAGGACATGGGGTGACTGAAAAGGAAGTGGCAAAGTTGAAAGAGAATGACAACAAATAATGGGACTGCGATACCAAAACACACAGGACCTACTGCAGAGTTTTGCTTTACAATGACCTCCTTCTCAGCACACACACACACACACACACACACACACACACA
>PVIA01009422.1:0-61081 GCA_004024845.1 Tonatia bakeri | reverse complement strand
GGGTCCCCCCCTCTTGGCTGCACCCTGTAACACCCTGAGCCTCCCTGCTGCCATGAAGAACATGAAGCATTACAGGGTAGTGAGTGAAGTCTTCCCACTCAACTCAAATCTAGAGAAAGGAATTTTCAGAAGGCCACATGAAGAATTTTATATTGATTAGCTGAAGTCCTTCAGTGAGAAAGGTAACAGGATACAAAAGCTAAAATTAATGATAAGTGGTCCACATCTAAAAGATTAAGATTACAGCTTGGGACTGGAATGGCCTCTAGTAGCAGAAGAATAAAGGCAGCTGCACTGGAAAGAAATTATGCATGGCAGACAAAAGTAAGACTCATGAACCTGACATCAGTCACTTTCTAGAAAGCCAGCCAGGAATTATGTTCAGAGGAACTTTGCCCAGGAGAGTCACCTAAAGGTATTACAGGGCTCCAACAGAAAGGGATGTGTTAAACAGATTACAGGATGCCAAAAACTGAGGCCTGGAAAAAGACAAACCAGAAAAAATCTAGCTCCCCCAGAAATTTCAGTTGGGTGTTTCCAGTGAGAAAATCTCTGAAAAATACACAGAATTCATTAGAGAAAAAGTCCCTTTTCAAATCTACTATTTGCAGTAGGTACCAATACCATAGCAAATATACAGTAAAATAAGACCATTTAGTCCTGTATATAATCTCATCTGTTCTGTTCACAGCTATAAAGCCAGGTTGAAAACCACAGCTAGAGAATGGCATAGAAGTACATGGAAAAGGGGTGTCAACTGCAAATAGAGAAAAATAAAAAAATGAAAAGAGGTTGACTAGGCCCTTGGTCCACCCCTGCAGGCCCCTGAGACTCAAAACTACACCAAACTGAGGAGGTGTGAAGATACAACTTCAACAGATGTTCAGGGTTTTCTTATTAAACTTTGTTGTGTATTGTAGTAGCTAAACAGTAACTGTTTATGTGGCTAAAATGATCAAAGTAAGTTTAAATATATGAGAATGATTATGAAATTATAGCAGACTGAGATTTCACCCAAATGCAAAGAAAAATAAATCCTGAGATTTAGATTTAAAATGAAAAATACTGCTTTTTAAGCACCATCTGCTCATGGCACCTCCCACTGCCACCCTGAGTCACTGACTGTGCAGCTCCATTGCCTGGCTCCCCGTGCTAGCCATTGATTTTGGAGTTATTACAACACGGTAGACATTGACAACCAAGAACAGTCTGAACTTAATCAAGATTTAGATGATGTTGAAGAAGTAGAAGAAACTGGTGAAGAAACAAAAATCAAAGCATGTCAGCTGACTATTCAGATGATGCAAAACCCTCAGATTCTTGCTGCCCTCCAAGAAAGGCTCTGATGGTCTGGTAGAAACACCAACAGGATACATTGAAAGCTCAGCTAAGGTGTTTTTAAAGATGAGCTAATGCTCTCAAAAACCTTCAGGTTAAATGTGCACAGCTGAAGCGATTTTCAAACCTTGCTTAAACACCCGACTGTCTGACTGAAGTGTGCAGTGCTCGCCTGTCTCTTGGCTGGCTATGAACACGCTTAAACTATAGCGTGCAGAACCTGGCTCTTCCGGCCGGCTATGGACACGCTTAAACACACTGTGAATGGCTCGTTGAAACACAAGAAATAATCATGGACAGAAACAGTTTTCTGTAGGGAAATCAGGAAGGGAGAAAACACTCTCCAAGTCGGTGAGCACCTGGCTAAACCCCTAGTGGGGAGAGCCCCGTTCCTTTGTCCCAGTGGGTTTTTATTCTTGAATACCAATACTGTTGGCAAATCACAAGTAGTTAGCTTTTGAAAGGTGCTAGCAGATTTCCTACTGGGATGCTAAGCCAGAGATTTTGGGATTTCATCATTTAAAAAGACTATAGGACTTAAAGCTTAGATTTGTTTCCTGCCCGTGACTTCATATTCTAATTAAAGAGCATCCTCCAGCAAGCAGATCTCACAGGATCTTTGCATATTCTTTGTCTTAAGCCTGATTACCCCAGAGGTCCTCTGTCTCCGGTCTGAGCTGCCCCCTTAGGCTGTTTGCTAAACCCTGAGAAGGGCTGGAGTCAGAGGCAGCAATGAGACTTGGATTTCTGATACCTAAGTACAAAGACTCAGGCTAAGAGGGGGCAGGGGTAGATGTCGATCACCCCTTCCTTTCCACAGCCCCTTCATTTCCACAGCCCCTTCATTTCCACAGCCTCATGAGTCCCATTCCACAGGCCTTTATGTGGTCAGCACCTGTCTTAGGTCCATTATCTATCCTAGAGAATTGTTACCCATCATTGGTTAACTGATCAAGCATTAAAGGCCAGGCACAGAACAGGTAGCGTTCATGCCAGGGGAATAAGTTTTGTCTCCTTAGTGGTTCCTGATCTGGAGGTCTCTCACTCAGCCTAAGTCACAGGGGGTCACAGCTTCCTGAGACCAGGCAGAGCAGTCCCCAACACACAGCTAGAAACCAAGTTCTAAGAGGAAGTCCATGATCTTCAAGGAAAGTATGCTGTTCTCTACCAGTCTTTATTTGATAAGTGATTTGAGATCATTAACACAATTTATGAACCTATGGAAGAAGAATGTGAACAGAAACCAGATGAGGAAGATGAAATTTTGGAGGAGCTGAAAGAAAAGGCCAAGATGGATGATGAGAAAAAGGATGAAGGAAAACAAGACCCCAGAGGAATCCCTCACATTTGGTTGACTATTTTTGAGGATGTTGACTTGCTTAGTGATATGGTTCAGGAACATGATGAGCCTATAGTGAAGCACTTGAAAGATTGAAGTGAAGTTCTCAGATGCTGGCCAGGCTATGAGCTTTGTTTTAGAATTTCACTCTGAACCCAGTGAATATTTCACAAATGAAGTGTTGACAAAGACACATAGGATCAGGTCAGACCAGTTGATTCTGGTCCTCTTTCTTTTGATGGACCAGAAATTACGGGTTGTACTGGGTGCCAGATAGATTGACAAAAAGGGAAGAATGCCACTTTGAAAACCATTAGAAAGAAGCAGAAATACAAGGAATGTGGGACAGTTCATACTGTGACCAAAACAGTTTCTGATGATTCTTCCTTCAATTTTTTTGCCCTCCTGAAGTTCCTGAGACTAGCGATCTTGATGCTGCTGCTGAGGCTACCCTTGCTGCAGACTTTGACACTGGTCACTTCTTATGTGAGTGTATAATCCCAAGATCAGTGTCATACTTTACTGGAGAAGCTATTGAAGAAGGTGGTCGTGATTATGATGAAGAAAGTAAAGAAACAATGCGGAAGGGGAAGAAGATGAACCTGATCCAGACCATGACTCAGAGGATCAAAACCCAACAGAATGAAAGCAGCAGTAAAACAGGATGTATGTGGACTTGAGGATAACCTGCACTGTAACAGCCTAAGTGCTACTATTATTTACTTACAGCCTTATATTTTTGTATTTTGGTAGACTCGGTAATTTTTGTAAAGGAAAGTAATTGATATTTTAAAGACAATTTTGTTCTACCTTGCATTTTAAGTTTAGTTTTTCTTCCAGATATGTTGAATGCACAAATTCTTTCACATTTTCACTCATTGCTACATAGTTTGTTTTTTCTGGGTTACTTTTATCATGTAATCATTAGATTAAAACTGTGAAAATAAAAATGACTCTTAAATTAAAAACCAAAAATATAAAATGAAAAAATACTATTTGACATTCTGAAATTTCAACATAATAGCTACAGTTGATTTTAGTTTTTATAAAAAAGCATCTAGCCTGATGATCAACAGCTCTACATGTACATGCTGCTACTTAAACTATTTAAAATAATAGAATTCACCAAAAGAAGAAAAAGAAAACAGAGTTCCCTAAGTCATGTGAAAAATCTTATTTTTACATAATTGCTTCATTTTATGTTCTTAAATATACATAATACTCTTTTAAACTTATGAAATTTTTCTAAAAGTTATCTATAATAATTTGCCATGTAATTTCTTAGCTAAAAAAATAAATCTTTACTTCCACTTATATACTAAATGGGCAATACAGAATGTAAGCTATGCTATGAGAACAAAACATAAATATGCAAAATGTTATAAATGTCCACCTAAAAAATAATTTGATCAATATTACTGTTGTGCACTGACAAAGAGATATTTTACTTTTGTTTTAAACAAAATTATATGCAATGACCATCAACATAATGTGCCAAAAAGCATGCATTTCAAAATGAAATACTTATCCATTTCTTGATAAAGAAAATGACTTCTCATTTCTGTGAAGAAATGCATTGTATGTGAAGGGCATCATAAATTTAAAAAAAATATTCATGAATAAATGATATTATTGAACACCTAAAGAAGTAGAAAGAGGATTGGTCATAGAAGCTATTGGGCTTAATCTAGTTTACTTACATAGTAGCTGTTGGTCTTTGGCAAGTCATTTAATCTTTCTCTATATGGCACCTTATCAGAGGAGACAAAATCAAAAACAAAAAGGAGTCAGAGATCGCTATAGAGTTTTAAAAATCCATTCACATAATATCTATTCCACTCTACTCCTGTTCAAGTACTATATTATTTTATATACTTTTCATGTTTAAAATATAAAGTTTATGTAGGTTTAGTGGTATTTCTAAAACTACATAGAAAGTTAGAGGTATAGTCAGGTTTTCTGAATATTCTTGTTTATCTCCATACAACAACCTTGCCTCCCCACCTCCACCCAAAATTCAATGGCATGAAAAAACAACTATTTTGTTACCTCATAGTCCGGTGTAATGACTAGCATCAGCTGTCTCACATGGTATCAGTGCTTCAGTCATCTGGGGCCATTTGGGCTGGAAAATTAGAGATGGCCCTCTTATATGGCAGAGCTGATCTTGTCTGTTGATCAGCCATTCAGCTGGGGCAGTGAAACAGAATGTCTACACATCGTTTCTTCATATGGCTTGGGCTTTTCATAACATAGTGGTTGGTTTTCATGACATAGTGTTTGGTTTTAAGAGGAAGACTCACAAAAGCAAGACTTCCAAAAGACCAAGAAGGAAGCAACAAAACCTTTTTATGATCTAGCCCTAGAAGTCAAGCAGTGTCATTTCTACTAAGTTTAAGGTTACAGAGGACCAGATTTGATTTAGAGTGGAAGGAAGCAAACAAAGGCATGAATACTTAGAGACTGAGGTCACTATAGGGAAGTCTTGCAGACTAGCTACCACATTGAATATAAAGTCACTGCATCAAATTATTTTTGTTTAATAGTATCTGATCCAATTATTTAAAACTGTGGTTGATAAATATAAAGTGGAAAAACAATTAATGACTCACTAAAGTAGAATAATTTATCTTTGTCTCTTATACTAGCAGAACACTTTAACCATATGACATGTTCATAGGACTCTAAAGAAAATTATCTGTTTGCACATCTACTTATCCCCCTACTGAAATCTAATTATGTCTAAAATGGAGAGTAAGAATATAAATTTCAATAGTAATTTTACCTATGTTGAAATCCTGACTTCATCAATTACTGGATGTATAACATTGACATAGTAAAGAATAATATTACAAGACTTCAATATACTTGTTAGTAAAATATAGTAATAATAAATGATTATAAAGTAGCTACTGCTCTGCTGGCTATGAGCATTAAATAATATAGTGCTTTGAGAATGCTTAGTATGAAAGCTGAAAGGTAGTAAGTTATTAAATAGAAGGTAGCTACTTTTATTACAGCTATAGCCAGAAAACATTTAAATGGAGCAAATATAGTTTTTAGACTATACACTGAGGAAGCAGAAAAAGAAATTATTTTCTCTATGTGAAATGAAATTTGATTTTATTTCAAGGCTCCATTCTACAAGAGGTAGTTTTATCTCAGTCAGTGAAAGGATGTTTCAATAAATATATGTATGCCCTTCCCACCTCTCCCTAAGGTAAAGTGTGGGGCAGAGTGTGGGGCAGAGTTCTGTCCAAGATGGAGGTATGGGTAGAAACCCTTTGCTTCCTCAAACAACCAAAAGGAGGATAACAACCAATCTAAAATCAATAAACAATCAGAAGTGCCAGAAAATCAAACTGCATGGAACTATGACAACCACGGAATTAAAGAAACTGAACCAGAACAACCAGACCAGTAAGATGGGAAGACAGAGAGAACCCTCAGCAAGGCAGAAGACCTCATGGGCAGGGCTGGCTGAATAGGAAACAGAGACTCAGAGCTGACTGTGGACTACAGCAGGAGTTGCCAGAGTGGGAGAAACTCCCAGTCTCATACAAAAGTTATTTGGAAAGTGGGCTAGAGCTGAGCAGGCAAGATGCACTGTTCCCTCTCTGGCCCCTCCCACAGACGGCGCTGCCATGCAGCAAGGAGGGTTGCCCTGCCCTGGTGAATACGTAAGGCCCTGCCCCCTTACAACTTAATAAGTGCACCACGACAAAGCAATAAGGTCCAAATGAAAGAACAAAGCTAAACTCCAGAAAAAGAGCTAAGTGACAAGGAGATAGCCAACCTATCTGATGGAGAGTTCAAAGCCCTGGTAATCAAAATGCTCACAGAACTGATTGAGCTTGGTCAAAAAATGAAGGAACAAATGAAGGATATCCAAAGCAAAATAAAGCAAAATATTCAAGGGACCAAGAGTGACAAAAAGGAAACCAGGACTCAAAACAACAATTTGGAACAAAAAGAAGAAATAAACGTCCAACCAGAACAGAATGAAGAAAGAATTCAGAAAAATTAAGAGAGGCTGAGGAATCTCTGGGGCAACCTGAAACATTCTAACATTTGAATTATAGGGTTGCCAGAAGGAGAAGAACAACAGTAAGAAACTGAAAACTTATTTGAACAAATAATGAACAAAACTTATTTGAACCAAAAACTTCCCCAATCTGGAGGAGGAAATAGGCTTTCCAGGAAGTCCAGGAAACCCAGAGAATCCCAAAGAACTTGGACACCAAGGCACATCATAATTACATTAGCCAAGATCAAAGATAAGGAGACAATCTTAAAAGCAACAAGGGGAAAGAAAAGAGTTACCTATGAAGGAATGCTCCTAAGACTATCAGGTGATTTCTCAAAAGAGACCTTGCAAGCAAGAAGGGGCTGGGAAGTAGTTGAAGTCATGAAAGGCAAGGGCCTACTCCCAAGGTTACTGTCTCCAGCAAAGCTATCATTTAGAACAGAAGGGAGGATAAAATGCTTCCCAGATAAGGTCAAGGTAAAGGAGATCTTCACCACCAAGCCCTCATTATATGAAATGTTAAAGGGACTTATCTAAGAAATTGAAGATCAAAAATAAGAACAGTAAAATCACAACAAACACACAACTATAAACAAATGAACCTAAAAAAATAAAAACAATAAAAACAAAAACTAAGCAAACAACTAGAACAGAATCAGAGAAATGGACATCACATGGAGGGTTTTCAGTGGGGAGGAAAGGGAAGGAATAAGCAAAAAATGTATAAAGGAATAAAAAGCCTAATTTGCAGGTATGAAATAGACAGGGAGAGGTCAAAAATGGTATAGGAAACAGAGTATTCAAAGAACTTATATGTACAACCCACAGACATGAACTAAGGGGAGTAATGCTAGAGGTTTAGGGCGTTCAGGGTGGAGTGGGGATAAAGGGTGAAAATTGGGAAAACTGTAATAGCATAATCAATAAAATATACTTTAAAAAAGAGTAGGGGGCACCCTGGCTGGTGTAGCTCAGTGGATTGAGCGCAGGCTGCGAACCAGGCATCGCAGGTTCGATTCCCAGTCAGGGAACATGCCTAGGTTGCAGGCCATGTCTCCCGGGAACTGCACATTGATGTCTCTCTCTCTCCCTCCCTCCCTTCACTCTCTAAAAATAAATAAATAAAATCTTAAAAAAAAAAGAGTGGGGGGCGAACAAGGAAATCTCAGATAACCTCATGGATATTAGAGAGTGGAGACATCTAAGCTACATGTTCCTAAATAGGTTCTGAGAAAATTGGTAGATGCCCAATTTTTCTGGCCCCTAACTGCACTGTACCTGGACTGAAGATCCTTAAGTTTTACCAGTTACCTCGTGATTTTGGATGGATTTGGAAACATCAAATATTTCCCATGTGCTAGAGAGGACTAAGGAAGTAGTTTAGAGAATAAACTGGACCAGGAGAGGTCTTGTGTTTAGGTTCAGGAATTGCAATAATTATCAGACCTGAAGGAAGGAATTTTAGCAGATGACAGTGTGGCCATGTGTCTGAAGGCTGGGGGGCCTCCTCTGCCCATCCTGCCCCACTCCTTGAGCTTGCCAGAGCCAAAGGTACAATCCTGGGAATGGACCAATAAGGCAAAAAACAAAACTGACAGAGATTAGACTTAAATGCCAAAAATAATTTTCATTGACTTATGGAGAGAATAATATTTTTTCTACATGAATTTCTTGCTTTTGCTTGCATTTGTACCAGTTGCATATGGACCCAAAGGAAATGTAAGTACAAATATTTTCCACATTTTTAAAAGCAGAACAAATCATAGGTTTTATATCAGATATGGAAACCTATCACAGCTTATCATAAAATCAGCTTAAAGAGTCATTCCAATTGTTAGATAAATTGGCTATGGTTATAGTTGGGAATGTATTAAATCCAACCCTATGAAATTATTTCCATGGGTAACTATCAAAATCGATGTTGTTTCATCTGTGTTTTTACTGTCGTTGTTTTGAGATGGACTCATTGAGCTATCAGAAAACAGAATAGAATGAAAGTAGTCAATACTTACGCTCAGGATATAAAAACTTTTTAGAGGCTACAGAGATCTTCCTGACAGTTGTTCAAAAGGCCATTTGCAAGTATGAAGGACAGCAATATTCACTTCTAATAAGTTTGCATTTGTCCAAACGTGACATGGGACTTAGTATCTCAAAACAATTGTGCCGCTGTGACTTAATATATCATTTCCTCTTGTTTTCCAAGTAGTATGGTGTTACATTTATATGGTGTCATGTCAAACTTTATAAATCAACCTCTGAGACAAAGGATAAATAGTTGCAAAACCAAAAGCATGAGGACAAAGACTTGAGCTCACAAGTCACAGCTCACTGAGCAGCCTTCCCAAAGTCATCTGTCTCAGCTCTTGTCAGCGACTTGTCCAGAACACGCTGCATTTTGCATCTTTCCTTTCACCAAACTCACCCAGGCTGATGACATTCAATCAAAACTGCAGAAGAAAATCAATCAATGAATGTCTGACTCTCTAAGGTCTTTGTTGACTTGTCCGGTGATTGGTGACAGTGGATTCAGCAACTTAAGGACAGCGTGGCATGACCAAACCAAATGTGTCTTTTTTGTTTGTTTGTTTCATTGCTCATGGAACAGGAAGGAACAGCATGATATTTCCAAGTTACTATGAAGAGTATTTTGTTGGTATATTGTACAAAACTGCACCCCTTTGAGTCACTTTGTAATGAATTCTTAGGACATGGTGGAGGAAAACCTTGACATTTTCATGCAAACATAAAGTCACCTTGAAAACTTCTGACTTGATGTGGCAATAACATGACTAGCACACCTGGCCCACAGTAGGAGAAAGGGATAGGGCTCAAAGTGTGCTGTACATGATGCATCCATATGGATCTTCAGCTACTAAGATAAAAGAAAGTCCATATAATTAAAATTTCAGGATTCCACAAAAAGAAATAATCTGAGATCCCTTCACATATTTGCTGTCAACTTCGTTTTGTCCCTTAGTGATCAAAGAATACTCTGTACCTTAGAACTAGTGTCTGAGGATAAGTGAGATGTAATTTTTATCTTTGTTCCTTTGGAGGTAAGGTATTCTATTTTTTTTCTTTCTTTTATTCAGGATATTTTCTTTACTTTGATTTTCTATGGTTTAAAACTGACATGTCAAGTTATAGTTTTAGGGGCACCTATCATGCTTGGTATTCTCTGAAATTTCTGGATCTGTGGTTTGGTGCCTGACTTTAATTTGGAGAAATTCTCAGTCATTATTGTTTCAAGTGTTTCTTCCATTTCTTCCCTCTCTTTTTCTCCCCTGACATTCCCATTACACATATGTTGCACCTTTTGTAATTATCCCCCAATCCTTGGTTCTTGTGTTCTGTTCTTTTTTCCAGTCTTACTTGTCTTTGTTTTTAGTTTTGTAAGGACTCTATTGAGACATCTAATTGTGCAGTTGTCAAAAGTTTTAATGTATGTGTAAACTGTTTAGTAATTGTGCATGGTTCACCCTAAATTACAGATTCAAACATTTTTAAGAACAAAAATCTCAAATAGGTGGTCACTAGGTGAAAATTACTGTTAAAATTTAGGGTTCTCTTTTTAATAGGAAGACTAGGCAAGCTATAATCTGAACATACTGGTGCTATAGCAAGATTTCATATTTTTTGCACAAGGATGCCATTTTATAAAGGATACTATATTTCACCCAGCACTTTCAAATAAAACTCACTTTAGCTACTAAGAAAGAAATGAACATTTGATAGTTATAATGCATTCTTGAATCCTGAATGAGTTAGTGAATGGATACCAGTCTTTCAATTACCTTCTTCTTGCAAGTCAATGCAGGGTGCACATTCACTCACTAAACATGAATTGTACAAGGGATGACAAAAGTAGGATTGCAGCTGTTTGTATGGAAAAGGTCACGCAGGTCATGATTATTACAGTAGTTTTATTCACTTTGTGTTTTGTGTACTCACAACTCAAATCTACTCTTGCCCACCCTTGTATTCTTAGCACTTGCAAATTATTTTTCTATCTTAGTGTCAGAAGAACATGTTTCCAAGCCAATATTACCAAAGTTGTTGCCTTTTAAGTTTCATTGCAATATGAAATATACCTTTAATAAAATATACCTAAAATAAATTTTTAATTATCAAGTGAAGTTAATAAAAAACAATAATATCACAAGAAAAGGTTGTATTCAGAGAATGACTGCAGTAAAACATCTAGAAAGAAATGTTTCACCGACCACTGACTTCTCGCAATTACTAAGAATTATCTCCTGGTAATTTCTCTCTTCTCTATCCCTCTGCACTCTGAGTTATCAGGCTAAATACTTTATTTTAATGGTAGCCCCTTATCTTAAGCAGTCAGTATAGTGCAGTTAAAATAACTATGTGGCATGGGCACATATTTGGATTTAGGTACAGTTGTGGAAAGCATCACCTAAAATCTCTTCCCAGCTTCTTTGCCATTTTTCATCCTCATGTAGAAAAAATTCTCAACCATAATTCTTCATCTATTCATTTATCTAACAAGTATTTATTATTTGTTAAGTCCACAGTGTGTGCCAAACCCTGTAATGACATAAACCAAATGCATGTGGCTGTAGTCTTATGAAGCTTAAAATACAGTGATAAATTCGGATGCTTATAAAGTAATTAAAATTTTGATGAGTAATATAAAGTACACATACATACAGAGAGAGAGAAAGCATAACAGAGTATGGATCTCAAGGGAGACAAGAAATGGTGTTTTCCTAGACCAACATAGTAGGGAGGTGAGAAACAAGTAGACAGAGGGGAGATTTGAAATATAATTTGGAAATAGAACTGACAGAACATAAATGGACATTTTAGAGTGGGCACAGCAGGAGGGACAAATATGGATTAAGGTTTTTGTCAAGGCTGAGGAGGAAATGTGTTGGCAAACGTTAAAAATCCACATTTGTGCCTGCTATGTCTGAGACACTGGAGGTGTGTCTGAAGTGGGTATTTAGAACTGAGATAAATGGGAGATATTTGACTCTTTAAAGCTAATGTATAGGAGAGGTCTTAGATTGCAGATAGAATTTTGCAGTCACTGTTGTGGAAACTGACACCATGAGACTGGATGATGTCGCTCATGGAAAGTGTCAGAACAAGATACTTTCAGAAAACAAGCAACATCCGGACTGCACAAACTTAAGGCAGATGACGAGAAGACCTCACAGTAGCTATAAAAATGAATGAGACACGGGACTCCTAGAAGTCCAGCAAATGATGTGTCAGGGGAAAAGGAGATTGATCACTCTTGTCAAATACCACCAATAGGAAATGAGATACAGAGTAAGTTGTATCCATTAGAAATGGTAACAGAAAATTTTGCTGATGTGGGAGTAGGTGTTTTCAGTAAAATATAAAAGATAAAGAGGAGGTAATAGCAACCAAATTGATCTTTTAAATATACACATCATATTAATTATTCTCTTTTTTAAAAACATGGTAGCTTTCCACTATACAAGAAATAAAATATTACCTCTCTGTCATGGCTTCCCCAACTCATCCTCACCATTGCCTTATCCTTAAAATGCTTCTCACCAATTTTTTCACATCCCAATAAAACAAGAAATTTTTACTATGTTAAGGCCTTTGAAATGACTTTTCCTCTCTTAAAAAACAAAGTCTTCACACTTTTATTTCAGAGAGTTTCTCTCCTTATCGATTTTAAACAGCTCTTTAATATATCTGTAGTAGATTTTCCAAGTATGTTTTAAAGACATTATATTTTCAAAATGCAAACATTCTCTGAAACCTTTTAGACACCAATAGAAAAATGAAAAAGAAAAACAGATTCTGCCAGTTCACAAAAACTCATTGGCTAAGGGCAAAGTATTATCTTTTATGTATACAAATGAGACCATATCTAAGTTAGCTTAAAGTTTTTTTCTGTGGGTTTCCTTCGTGATTGGAAGAACATCTCACCACAGGCTAAAAGGCCCTGGTATTCTAGCCCCTTCCTGTGTTTCCCTACTCATCTTGTACCACTTTTTCCTCTTGCTTTCTCCTCTCCAGCTGCAGTGACCTTCCCTGGGTTCCTAAAACACACCAAGCTCGCTTCTGTTTTTCTCTTTGAATTTAATGCTCCTTATTAACTTCTTTGTCACTCAGGTCTCAGCTAAAAGGACACTTTCTCAAATGCTACCTTATTCTTTCTCTTAGAGCTTGCCCTCACTCTTCTAATTACATATTTGATTGTTGATCACCCCTGCAGAATGAACTTTCATGGGGGCAAGGTCTCTGTTCACTGCTGTGAACAGCTCAGTGCTAAGGTCCACAGTTGTTTTCTTGAATGAATTAATTAATGGACGAAGGCGAAAAGTACCTAAGGGAGTTGTGGCTTAAATGAAAGAACTTTTGTTTGTTTTCATTTATAAAGTAAGAGATGTTTGAGTTTTTCAGTACTGTTGGGAAACAGACTATATATATGAAGGCAGGTCATATATATATATGAGAAAGGAAAATTGACTGAATAAAATCTCTGGGAGATTTAAAACATAACACTATTCTCTACAGTAGCCTACACTTTCTATTTCATACAAGCTACTCATACTTGCTTTAAGATGATGATTTTTTTAAGCCCTGTGGTAACAGTTTCAAGACAACAATTGCATTTTGAAATATACTATTCTTGGGAGGAAAAGAACTCAACAAAAACCGGTGCTTGAAAATGAGGTCAATAAGAAAGACAATTTCTGAATCCTTCACTCGCACTAATATACGTCATTCAGCATGAGGCAAATGGGACCAAGGCAATACCACAGGAACTCCAGAGAAAATTATTTGTCCAATTTACAAGAGCTAAAAGATGTAGGTATATGATTTCCTTTGTTGACTTTCTGTACCTCTCATATCAAAACACTTTCAACAGTCTCTTGACTATGCTATAGCTGAACTGCATTTCTCGAAGACCCCCAAATGACTCTGACCTTTCAACACTCACTGATTGCACTCTACTTCATTAAGTGTGCTAATCATCCACAGGGGTAGTTAAAAACACGAACCATATAGTTAAAAACATGAACTGTATGTATTTTCAAATGGTTGCCTAACTTCAGTCTTTCTTTTTACTCCATGAACCTAGAGTTATTCTTTAAAAATATATGTTGAGTCAAAGTAACAGATTGATTTCTACCATCCATTGCCTAGAACACTTCCCTGATTTACTGGGGTTGACTGACCGCGGCCCCCCGAGGCTCTTCTTGGTCTGGCTCTTTCCTTCTTTTTTGTCTTTATCCACTCCTCCTCACAATCAGTATCTTATGTTGTAGACATGGCAAACTGTTTGCACATTTTTAAATAAACCCTGTATTCATGCCTATGAGACTTTTCATACAGGTTCTCACTTCCTGAAAATTGTAAAATGTCTTTTTTTTTCTTATAATAATTGCAATCATCTTCAATGTGGTCGTAGACTGATATCTCTGTCTCCACTCTCTCACCCAGCATTTTAGCAGGCTTTCACCTCAGTATCGAAATTCTCACACAGAAATGATCACATTTTACCTTCATTGTTGATGGCCTTCCCTGAAGAGGCACACATTAAGGTGGATTTTGGAGAAAAAACAGACTTAGGTATGAAATGATTCCACAAAGTATTAGGTGAAAAATTTGAACAAATTAATAGACTTCCTCCATTTCTTCATCTGAATAGTGGGATTAATAATCATGAAGTCATTAATTTGATGCCTTCATTGATCACAAGACATGGCATATAAAAGGCACGTAAAAAGAACTCAGTCTGTATTAGTCCCAGTCCCTTTACTCCCCATGGATATGCAAGCTGTTAGGGAATAGTGAGTCTGCCATATGTTTTTTCTGTATTCCAGCAGTTAACATAGCATTGGAACATCGCAGTTCTCAATAAATGTTATAGATAATGAAGTACTGTGAAGGTACAAAGTGTGGTGAGGCATGGAAATTTTGCATGATATTGTCATGACAGGCCTCAAAATATATTGCTTCATTTTAGACATATATAGTATCTCAAAGTAGAGATTCCACCTTTATTTTCAATGCTTGTAAATAACTTTCCTCATGATTTATTCTAAAAAATTTAATTATATATTTTCCTCCCAAAGGATTCTTAAACAAGATTAAACAGAATATTATCAATCAAGATAAATATCTTAATTTTAAAGTCAGTATCTTTTTTAATGGGTATGCTATAAACACTATAGAAAGATAATGAAAAATATATAAGTAATATTGAAATTAAGTGGTGTCTTTGCATTGTCTTTGAGAGGTATATCATTACAGACTACTTCAATCAATATTGTCAAAGCATCAGTGTGTAATGGAAAGCATGCTGGTACCAAGAGAAAAACTTTGCAGTCTATTTCTTATGGAGACAGGCAATTTGGGTTCTAGATGCAAATTGGCTACATTCTCGTTCTGTGACTTGGGGCAAGTCTCTAAGGTTCTTCCTAACTGAACTATCCTCAGCAAAATAATGAGACTAACGCCTCTGTTTTGGCTACCACATTGTCTTATTATTAGACTCAAATGTGATAATAAAAATAAATGCAGTTTCAATCTTGAAAAGAGTGTACAAATTTAACAACTTTAAGTGCTAGTAAAAGTAGCAAATGAGAGGTACCAAAGCAGTGGTTAACGGAACTATTTTCACTGAGAATGAAAGCAGGTTAGAAAAAAAAAATCATTTACAGCTAGTTTGGCTATGCTTTACTTCTTAAGTTGTATTTTTGAACAGGCTAGAGAATACTGTTTCTAAAAAGTGCTAAATGACTCTATGTTAAATGTGAGATTAATAAGAAAGAAGTACACTTAAAAAGAGATCTTCATTCAGCTGGTAAGGGATTTGTGTGAAGTTTTAAATGGTATGATATTTCCTGTCTTTCTGAATGAATGTGCTTGGCATGTGTATGAGTGTATTATTCATTCCAACAAATAAACAGGCAAAGCTAATAGAAGGGTGCAGGGTGACGTAGTAAGAAGCCATTCATATTTCATAGGCAGTGATGGAACAAAGTTATCTCTGTGAAAAAAAATTAGAAATACTTTTTCTAATGTGATATCTATTTACATGAAACAAATGACCTCACAGAAATCTACTCAAATCATACACTATTTTACAATATAATTCTACATATATTTAATTCCAACAGAAAAACACTATTACAAATTTTATTGTTTATATCACCACTATGTGTTTCATTTTATGAGAGCTTTGTTGTTGCTTCTCAGCCTTTGGGTTATTTTTCAGTGGATTTGTTGTCTTGTCTTGGCTCATTTTCTTATTTTATTTCTGTCTGAAATAAAGATTTTGAAATTTGTTTTAAGGAAGGAGACTCTGCTTTTTGTAAGCTCTTTCAGTGTTGTTAATCTGAAATTTTCTTTATTCCTTCTTTCCTATAGTTAGTTTTCCTGAGTAGTCTTTTGAAATCATTATTGAAGTAAACTTTTAGTCTAATGATTATATTTATCAAGCAATCAGTCTAATTATTATTATCCCTGCAAGTAATCTATTGCTCATTGTTGATTTTCATATCCTTTCTTTGTTGTTGAATATATGGTAGTTTCCATATATTTCTGTAGATTGACATGCAGAAATTCTCATGCTGTAAAAAATACAATCTTTTCCTTTTTATATTACCTTTGACTTTATATAATTTTTCATTGTATTTGACCAGAAAGTTACATATGTGGTTACTCACAGCTTACATTAACTTTTTTACATAATTATAGATGAAAGAAAAATTATATATATATGTATACATGTATATATACTGTATTTTATGTATATACCACATTTTTCATACCATAATATACACCTAGGTTTTAGAGGAAGAAAATAGGAAAAAAGTTTTGAAGTGAAAAATGTGGGAAAGTATTAATAACATAATAGTTCACCAAGGTAAATGTAAACAGAACTCACGGCAGCATTGACAATCATTATTCCTCCTGAATTTGCGGGGGAACGTGCATCTTATAGTCTGAAAAATACGGTACCTATATATGTGTATGTTTAGGTAGGTCCCATATACCCCTGTGCACTTTCCCCCCAATGTTGTCTCTGATCAAAAACGTTTCCTGATGATTTAAAAGTTTTGCAGTCTAACTTTCTTTTTTAGTTGCTATACTTAAATTTATTTTTCTAACACATTGTGAAATTACTTACCATCTCTTGTCTTTTTTGAACAAAATAATAACTTTTAAGCACATTACCATCTCCAAAATTCCTCTCCCATTTTCTATATTACAATCTGAACCTTTAGTTCCAATTTTTAAAACATATGTATGTACACAGTTATGTTTATTATTTTAGCTGTCAAGTGTTCATTGGTTCTACTAATGTATTTGACTCATTTTCCTGTGTGTCCTGTCACTTCTTGTTTCCCTCTCTTTAACCTGAGAGTTTGTTTTCCCACGTGTAAAGTACATGCTTTTTAAATTATTTCATTCAGAGTGTGTGGGTGGCAATTTTCTTTGTCTTTGTATGGTTGAAAACATATTAATTTATTCTCACTCTTAAATAGTAATTCATCTGTGCGGGTAATTCTTTGTTGACAGTTATGTCCCTTGAGCACTTTAAACATAGGGCTTCATTATTTTTTGGTGTCTATTACTGCTGAAGAGAAAACCCTTATAAGACTAAGTTATTGGTTTTTTTACTTTTAAGTGGAATTTAAGAAATTTTGTTGGTAAAACCCTTATTCTTGAGTTTCCTTTTCATGGAGAAAAGTGTGTTTCCTTCCTTCTTTCCTCCTTTCCTCCTTCCCTTCCTTCTATATATTTTATTTATTGTTTGCTGTTTGCATTAAATTTAAATTAAGTACTGTGTCCTTCTTCAATTATGGAAAGTTCTCAACCATTATTTTATTAAATATTTATTCTGTCTCTTTCTGATATATAATTTTTTTAATTTGGAACATCAAAGAGATTAACTTTGGGATTTTCTACTATTTTTTTTATGTTTCATCACTTATCTTTAAAATATTTTGTCTGTCTTCCAGTTCTCCATTCAGTGAAATTTTTACAGCAACATCCTCCAATTTAATAATCTTCTCCTCTACTGTGTTCACATCAGCATTTACTTCAGGTTGTGCATTTATTAATTTGTGACCATAATTTGCTCTTCCATTATTTACAATTATTTTTTGTTTCAGAGATGCCTATTTGATACAAATGCTATAATTAATTAATTTAGTAAGTAAAACACTATTTTATTTTTAATGATATATTTTACATAAAGTACAGTGCACAGATTTTTAATAACTGCCAATTGAGGTGTTTGACAAATACATACATTAAAATTTATATACACCCTAATTATGATACAGTATTTTCATTATCACAGAAAGTTCTCTCATGCCTGGACCCACAGACTTAGCCAATGTTCTGATTTTTATTACCAAAGTTGCCTATTCTAGAATTTTATATAAATGGGACCATTTATGTCCATCATCTTTCATTTAGAATAACGTGTTAAAGATTCATTGATTTTTGAATGTATCATGAATTCATTTATTTTTATTGCTTAGTAGCAGCGAAAAATCACACATGGTTTGGATGTATTTAAAACATTTCATTTGCACTAATATTTCCAATCCTCATGCAACACAAGCTTCCATCTACCATCATTTCTCTTTTTCTTACTTCTAAGAAATCCGCCCCCATCTTCAATGTATTTATATTTGCTTAATCCTTTTATATATAATTAATTTCCTTCCACACAGACTGTTTCTTCAGCAAAACTGAACTATCTCTGGACTGCTCCAACATACAATATTATTTGGCTCCAAACAAAATTATTTTGAAATAAAATGAAAAGGATAAAAGAGTCTATAATTTATCTTTAGAAGACATCTATTAGTTCTCTTTTCATTAAGTATATTTTATTTTCTGAATAATGTGTGTATCTGTGCATGTGTGTGTGATGGCTATGATTCAACAAGGTAACTTGACTTATGTGTTATGAAGTTTTAATCTGCACACTCATCTACAGTGTATTTTATTTTTAGTCTTAATTTTTATTATTTTACTTGTTTTCCTCCTATTTGTATTTTGATATCTGATGGTTTTACATTTAATTCTTCAAATTTCTTACAATAAAAAGATTTTTTTCAAGAAAAATAAAACATAAGCACAGCAATCATAAAAATAAAAAAGATAATTTGTAAAATAAAACTTGCCTCATGAGATAATAAAAGCATGTTATGAAACAATAATAATTAAAGTGTCAAATTGGTATAAGTACTTCCTGCATAGTATCTAAATGTTTTACTATGAAATATTTTAATATTATTGTTATATCCATTTATTTAACTTTTATAATTGTTTCTTGTTCTATGTTATTTTTACACATACATACATGTAATCACTCATAATTTTTAGATCATGTTTCATTCCTTTAAACATAAAACATATCTATTTTATTATCTGAATATCTTTGTACCAGTATCTGAAACATTTTGTGTGCTTGTCTTTATATAAAGTATAGCTCTTCTTAATTGATAATTCAGTTTCCCTAGTGTTTCAATCTTTTCTTTCTTTTTATATTTGTATGCATGGTTATAATTCCAAGTATGTACTCATAATGCTAATGTAGCTTGTTCAGGAACTGACTGAAGCACATTTGAACCCAAAATGACCAACCTCTCCCTCCTGGTCACTAGGCTCTGACTCTGAACCCTCATCAGCATCAGAGACTTCTCTTTCTTAGTGAAGAGTTTCAACATGGGAAAACTTGTTGTCCTTTTTTTTTTTATCTCAGTAGTACAATTTGATTCCTTTACAGAAGCTCTAAAAATATTACACCTCAGAAAGTATATGTCAATTTGCTAATACACTTCATTACCCAGTTAAAAAAATCCTGTTATTGTCTTCTCCAAGGGCAATTGGATTTCACCTTTTTCCTATTTATAACACTAAGAAGAGCCAGTAAGTGGTTCTTTAAAAAAATAAAAATGTTACATAATAATTGTATGTCTCTATCTTGAGAAAGAGAAATGTATTCATGTATTCAAAACTCACAAATGTTGAGTGGTAGCTACTCTTGGTAAGAAAGATTTGAAGGAGACAAGTAATAAATATCAAGTCATTCTCACTGGACACTCATAACTATACAAGAAATTCTACAGAATACATTCAGAGATATAAAGTAAAGAAAGCAAAAAAAAAACATAAGCAACTTTTCATAGAAAAGAGAAACTATTTTAAATCATTTTCCAATAAATGCTTGACTAACTCACTTTTTTTGGAAAATGTGCATACAATTCACCCACAAACAAATCCTTTCACATATTTTAGGCATGGGGCATGGATATCAGGAAAACTCTTAGCTGTTCTTGTTATGTTTCTAGGAAAGAAAAGAAAAAAAAGGGAAGGAAAGGAAAGAAAAGAGAAGGGAAAGGAAGGGAAGGGAAGGGAAGGGAAGGGAAGGGAAGGGAAGGGAAGGGAAGGGAAGGGAAGGGAAGGGAAGGAAAGGAAAAGAAAGGAAAGGAAAGGAAAGGAAAGGAAAGGAAAGGAAAGGAAAGGAAAGGAAAGGAAAGGAAAGGAAAGGGAAGGAAAGGAAAGGGAAGGGAAGGAAAGGAAAGGGAAGGAAAGGAAAGGAAAGGAAAGGAAAGGGAAGGGAAGGAAAGGAAAGGGAAGGAAAGGAAGAGGAGAGAGAGGGATGGAGGGACAGAGGGAGGGAAGGAGGGAAAGGAAGAAGAAAAAGGAGGGGAGAGAACAAAAAAGGAAAAACATAGGAAAGGGAAGGGGAGGGAAGGGAAATGAGGGAAAAGGAAGGGGAGGGAAAGAAAAAAAAGGAAAGGAAAGGAAAAAGAAACAACAATTAAAAACTTCAGGTTGTAAAAGAGAAGATTTTTTAGTGTTCATGGATTGGAAGAATTAACATCATCAAAATGTCCATACTACCCAAAGCAATTTATAGATTCAGCACAATCCCTATTAAAACACTAATGACATATTTCACAGCTGTAGAACAAGCATTTCAAAAAATTATATGGAACCATAAATGACCCCAAATACCTGCAGCAATTTTGAGAGAGAAGAACAAAGTAGTAGGAATACCTGATATCAAACTACATTACAAGACCACAGTAATCAAAATTGTATGGTACTGGCATAAGAACAGATACATAGGTCAATGGAACAGAATAGAGATCCCAGAAATAAACCCAAGTCTCTATGGTCAATTAATATTTGACAAAGGGGACAGCAACAGAAAGTGGAGTAGAAATAGCCTCTTCAACAAATGGTGGTGGGACATCTGGACAGTTATATGCAAAAAAATGAAGCTTGACCACTAACTTACGCCATACACAAAAATAAACTTGAGATGGATAAAAGACTTAAATACGAGTAACAGCACCATAAAAGTCCTAGAGGAGAACATAAGCAGGAAAATTTCAGGTATTCCATGCAGCAATATTTCCACTGATATGTCCCCTAGAGCAAGAGACATAAAGGAAAGAAAAAATAAAAGGAATCTCATCAAAATAAAAAGCTTCTACATGACTAAAGAAAACATTACAAAAAATGGAAGGGGAACCAAATGTATGGGAAAACATATTTGCAAATGATACCTCAGACGAGGGTTTGTTTGATTGACAAAATATTTAAAGAACTCACACAACTCTACTCCAGAAAGACAAATAAACCAGTTAAAAAATGGGCAAAGGACCTGAACAGACATTTCTCCAATGAGTGCCCAAAGACATATGAAAGGATGCTCAGCATCATTAGCCATCAGATAGGTGCAAACTAAAAGCACAATGAGATACCACTTCGCACAAGTCAGAATGGCCATTTTTTTTAACAAATAAACAAACACCAAGTGCTGATGAGATTGTGGAGAAAAGGGATCCCTAGTACACTGTTGGTGGGACTGCAGACTAGTATAGCCACTGTGGAAAACACTATGCAATTTCCTCAGAAAACTAAAAATGGAACTGCCTTTTGACCCAGCCATTCCACTGCTGGGATTATACACTAAAAATCCTGAAACACCCATTCAAAAGAACCTATGTACCCCAATGTTCATAGCAGCATCATTTATAATAGCCAAGTGCTGGAAGCAACCTAAGTGCCCATCAGTAAATGAGTGGATGAAAAAACTGTGGTACATTTACACAATGGAATTCTATGCAGCAGAAAGAAAGAAGGAGCTCCCACCCCTTGCAACAACATGGATGGATCTAGAGAGCATATGCTAAGTGAAATAAGCTAGGCGGTGAAAGACAAATACCATATGATCTCACCTATAAGTGGAACCTAATCAACAAAACAAACAAGCACGCAAAATATAATCAGAAACATTTAAATTAAGAGCAAACTGGCAGTAACCAGAGGGGAGGTTGGAGGGGATAATTGGGGAAAAAATGGGAAGGGTCATCCAGTAACATGTATAAAGAACCCATGGACAAAGCTAAAGGGGGATTGGATAGAGGGTAGAAGATAGGAATGGCTGGGGTTGGGGAGAGTAGTGGGGGTAAAATGGAGACAACTACTTGAAAAACAATTTAAAAAATAGGAAAAAAACTTTAGTTTGTAAAAGAGAAGAATGTTTTTTTAATATAAAAGCAATAGAAACAGCTATAAAGAAATGACTAGTAAATTTGATTACATAACAATTCAAACTCTGTATACCAATAAGACAAAAAAGGTAAATAAAAAAATAATAAACTATTTTCAGATTAATAATGTGTTTACAATCTTGACATAGAAAGACTTCATTAAAATTGTTATATAAAAAGATTTCAAAAGATAATAGGCAAATGACATATCAGGTGTTATAAGCTTATATAGAAATGTTCAACCTTATTACTAATAAATGCAATTAAAATTTATTGGTAATTTGTGTGATGTAAAATTTTGTATGTATGATTCAACAAATAATAAGTTTATGAAAGTATTTATTGATCACTTACTACCTTCTGGTTATTAGATGAGATGTTTTACATAAAACAATCTACTATTTTCATGCACTAACCTTATAAGGTGAGTGTGTTTCCCTACGTTAAATGAGAAAAGATGCATTAAATTTTCTAAGTGTTCCCAACTCCAAATTTGGTTAATATCATACCCTAGCTATAGCTGCTATATTGTTACTGTTTTTTTTAGCTATCTAATAAGAAAATGAATATTTTTTAAACATATGTGTTAGCTAGTGCAATAAAATAAGCTCTATGATTAATTGTTGATGGGTGTATACAATGATATACTTCAAGAAACAATCATCCAATCCATACAAAGATCACAGGATAATGGAAACACTTTGACCCTGTGTGTCCTCTTCCAGAAATCGACCCCAAGACAAAATCTAATATGAAGACAAAGATTTATACAAAAGTAGATATATTGCTGTACCGGTCTCAATAATGAAAAATTGGAAACAGAATAATCTAACAATATGGCAGTAAGGAAATCAATGATCAGATGTCTTGAAAATTAGATGCTGAATACTAAAAACCATACTTATGAATATGTAATCACATGTAAATTTACCCAGATGTAATATTAAGTCAAATTCTTTGAAAAGAATCATTAAAAATTAGGATAGCTGCCATGTACCCACTTTTGCAGCATCCTGTTTGCAAAAATGAAAGTGTCAGGAAAGGAATGAAGAAGGGAATGTGACTGGGCAGTAACACACTCCAGCGTGGGTCTGGTCCCTGTCAGCATTAGAGAACTCTGGAAGCTGCTATACAATTACAACTATCCGCTGTCCTCAGGCATTGTAATGTTTGGCTGAATTTTGTTAAGTGTTTTATGTTATACTGATCATTCATAACTATTATACTTATATTGTATTTCCACTTTTATATGTGTCAAGATACACATATACACATGTATAAAAATAAGCCAAAGTTATTCGGTAGTTATTACTGGATGTTATTATTGATTATTTTTATATTTTTCATTATACTTTTCTATATTTTTTAAAATTTTACAATGGTTATGAATTACTTTTATGTTTAGCATAAAGTGAACACAATTTTAAACAGTACAACTACCTAATGCAAATTGCTATTTGGAGGATTCAGTAAAATAGTATGTATAATTAACCTAGTGAAGAACTTACTAAACAACTTATACTCAATAAGTAAATTAATTTTAGTAAATTAATTATAAGATTAGCAAATGCTTTTCCTTAAGAAAAGCATGTATGCACAGCTGTTAACTCTAAAATAACCACTGGATATCAAATATTAGAATTTATGGATTCCTTGATAAGTTTTCCTTTGTGCATTCCTATATTTCATATTCTAGAGAGAAAGCTAGGACAAAGAAACCAAGATTAAACCCATGACAAGAGATTATCCCACTGCATTCTAATTGTTTCATATTTGGGATGCAGAGGTTCCTAAGAGAGGTGAGGTAGTGGAATCTCACTCCCTCCAGCAGTGTTCTCAATCTACATGACTTGTGTCTGGTGGGAAAGGTAGCAATGGCATTGGGAGCAGTTCTTCAGGTATTTGGAATATAACTCTCTTTCCATCTTGTTAAACAGATCTGTGCAAGAATTGCTAAAAGTAGACGTACAGTTGTTTGTATGGAAAATAATACCATAATTAATAAATAATAATATAAGAATAAAATCTGTTTCACATACTAGCAACTTAAGCCTACTTTTGCCCACCTCCATTTTTATTTTTCTTTTCTTTCCAGTCCATATTTGAAGTCATACAGAGTGTTTTATGTTGGAGTTTGAGTCAATGGGATGGATTGTTGTTTACCAGGTTGATTAGAAATGCAAATCTGATAGCAACAGATGAAACCTTAATTCTATGGATCACTCAGTGACAGCTAATTAAAAGAGAGAGAGAGAGAACAAGAGAGAAAAGGGGAGAATATGTTGTTTATTTTGAGTTTCTACGTGGTATGTTTATTTGATAGAGCCAAGTAGTGAATTAGGAAAGGATCTTAAAATATTATATTTGCTACCCTTACTCTTGCTCAATGCCTGGAAGTCCTTTCTGCTGTAGACCATGAAGAGTGACAGTATCGTTTATTTCAGCCTGTCACGAATATACAGGAAGAGGGTATAAACTATTTCAACTTCCTTAGTTGGTCATCCTGCAGTTCACTTACAGCTAGCTTTGGATGGGTATCTTCTTTCTGCTCTCCCTCCTTTGTTTTCCTAGTCTCTCATCTATTCCTATGGTCCTTTCTGAATTTCTTAAAGTCTGATTTACTAAACAGCCAATATATATTCCTCATTGTCAATTTTTAAGGAGGTATCCTTCAGAATTTTTTTAGAACAAAATCATCTAAACTAAGAAAGCTTACCACCTGCCCCATCTCCCAACCCCCCACTAAAATTATTGCCTATTGTACATACATGAGGAGCATGTATGGCTAAGAAAATCTTTACTTTTTGTTTCACCAAAGTCTATTGCCATAACCCCTTAGCTAGGAGTGAGAAGCAGAAAAAAGAAAAAGATCAAGAAGACATAGGACCTAATCTTGCCACACAAATTATATTACAGTAAGCCAAATACATCCCACAATCCAAAACAAGAGCTCCATATTCAACTATTGATCCTCTATAATTTATTAGAAAACCAGCTTTGTGAGAATATTCCAAGTTATAGCATGATTATTTCTTTATGAAATCATCCATTCTATAAGTTAATAGTTACATTTTTATAGAACAACTATATGTTACATATGACAAGTAGATTCAGTGAACCAAAGACCTCTCTAATAAGCAGTGAGACCCTATAACTGCCTATGGATGGATTTCCAATTTATGAGTGGACTTCCTATGGATGGATTTCACCATTGATTATGTGTTATTTCAATTTCTGCATCTCTGTTTGAAAGTCGACATTGACTTGTAATTAAGCCTGTCTGGGCTTGCAGCCTCAGTGAACTTGAGGGAACTTTTGCCACTCTCCTGGTTCTCATTGTCACTGTTGTGAAGAGAGATGGCATGTGCTTAATGAGGAAAACTATGAGCTACAAAGCCACAATTAAGTCTCTCCCAATGGTTGGTGAGTAATCATGTGTGTGCCAATAGGAGCATTATAAAGGTTCGAGGTTGCCAGTGGAGAGGTGGTAGAAACAGATTTGAAGTGCTCAGTGAATGCATGATTAGCCATGAGAAAACATTTCTGTACAGTCCTAGTGAGGGATGAGAGAATATTAATCAGCCAAAATGATTAGTATGAGAACACTTAGTTGACTTTTTAAAATACACTTGCAATCCATATGACACACACACACACATGCACCTCTTGCACACCTTGCTGTCCAGTAAAGAGTTGGAAAACAGCTGTTGTTACAATCCGGACATAGTATTCTAATAAGAGAATAGCAGTTTTAATTGCTGGGAACCCTAAGGGAAAGCTGTCCTCAGTAATATGAATTAGATGCCATAGGACAAAGAGAACAACTTCTGTGTGGTTAGGCCATCTGCACTACACTGATCTTGCCAAAAACAAGAAAATCTGCAATTGACATTACTAAAAAGATACCAGGACCTTGGCCCTTGTGTAGTCTTCTAGGCCATCAGGGGTGAGACAGCTTCCAGGCCTGGCTGGCAGCCAAAGCAAGCAAAACAAATGCATTTCAATCATTCAGCTCTAAGTGCCTATGTGTTCTTGAGCAGGATTGCCTCCAAATAAGTTATGCAAGGAAAGCATCAGTATATTTTGGATGGGATTAATGCTAGTTTGATCTTTATCCCTCCCAAAGAGCTTACTTGTCTTGAAATATGTTTAGTTTTCTATTACTGATGTAAAGAAAATCATCACATATTCAGTGGTTTAAAATAAAACACATTTATTATCTTGCAGTTCCGGAGGTCAGAAGTCTAGCATTGCTTTCATGTGCTAAATTCAAGCTGTCATCAAAGCTATGTTCCTTCAGCCAGTGGCTCAAGATGGCTAAAAATATAGGCCAACACAAAATCATAAATTTACTTAAAACCTTTTTTTGCTCATCAGTTTTCATTAGTGTGTGTGCATTTAACGTGTGACCCAAGACGACTCTTCTTTCAGTGTGGCCCAGAGATGCCAAAAGGTTGGACTCCCTTGCTTAAGGAAAGCATTTTCTTGCCTTTTGTGGCTGCCCCATGACCCTTCCTCCATCTTCAAAGTGCATCACTCCAACTTGTCTCCCCATAATTATGTCTCTCTGATTGTAACCCCTCTGTCTTCCATTATAAGATTCCTTCTCAGTACATTGAGTCCCCTAAATTATCCAGATTAATTTTCCTGTCCCAAGATTCTTAAGTCACTTTTGCCATAAACAACATATTCCTGGGTTCCAGTAATTAGGGCGTGAATATTTTTGGCAGGGGGTGATGGGGGGACAGACAATTATTTTGACTACTGTAAACTATATATTAATAGTCTTATGCATGTACAGAGATATCTACAGAAAAGAGGAAATTCAGTTGGAAGGATGCCAGAAAAGACAGGAGACAAGGAAGAGGCAGAAAGAAATACTGAGAAAACCCAATGCACTTATAACGATGATGTGCACAAAATACCTGTAGGTATCCTCTGAAAAGGAAATGCATGTGGCCAAACTATTGTGATGGACATACTACTTAAAAACCCCTTCACTTGTGCAGTGAGGTAGGCATATTTGTCAACTTCAACTCTTCAGCAGCTCTCGTCTTAGCAGGAGCGAACTACGGCCATGCAGAGCAGTGGCTGTAATGATGCTTGCGTACACCTCCATTAACTTGTGAGTTTCACCGCAGTCACTTATGCTAATAAGTCATGGTTGTGTAAAAAGTGTTAAAACAGAGTTAAAACATTCAGGATTATATTTGTTTCCATTTAACAAATATTTAGTAAAGCCGAAATGAGAGATAGGGACTGGGACAGAGCTGCAAAAGACTGAGAAGGAAGCCCCCTTTCACTCCTTACCAAGCCAGTCCAATCTCTATATACCCACCCCAGTTTCCAGAACAAATTGTGTCTCATTCACATTTCTCTGCCTTTGCCTTGAGCCATTCACTTACTCATAGTTCTTTGCCTTTTTTCTGTTTCCTATTCTGCCTTGCATTTCAATTCTCACCTCAGAGGCACTCTCTGAGAACTTTACTTACATCCCCTCTAAGTGACATTAATCACCCCACTTCTGAACTCATACAGTGCTTTAAGTGGTGCTATGCTACTCATCTCTGCACCCTTCACAGCAATTCAAGTATGCTGAACATTTCTAATCAATAAATGTGATTATATTAAATTGCATTGATTGTTTCATAACTATACCTGTCTTGAAATAATGTGTCACTTATTACAAAGAGTTTTCTACACAAAGAGAAAAACAACCAAATGCATTTATTATTATAACAGTGACTTGAAAACATCCATATGGGTAAGAGCAAAAACAGATTCCAGAGTTCCACCATCAGAATCTAAATCAGTAGGGTGAAGGTAGAGCACAGGGAGATTCATTTTAATAATAACTTTTAAAAATGCATGTTCAGGAAGCCCTGGATTACATATTATAATAAAAAAGTAAATTATAATGCTCATGGATAGATATATTTCAAAGAATTATTTCTCCTTTAATAGTTAAGTAAAATCCTGCTTTTTAGAAATAATTTTTTGATGAATGGAGTCTTCCATGGGGAGTGGGGTGGAGATACAGGTGGGTGGACAGAAAGCACATTGTTAAGTTATTAATATCATCTGGAAAGAAACATTAGCTGCTGAACCTGGATTTCCTGTCTTTTACCACATGCCATAATGGTCAACCTAGTGTCTTACCTATTTTGCTACATAGAACTCTTTAAGACAAATATAATTAATTTTTAGATGATAAGCATTTTAAAGTAGGAATAGAAAAAAATAGAAGCTAAAGTGAACATCTAGTCTAACTACTTAATTCTAGCTAATTTTAATTTAACTACAAATGTGGTACATGCCCAGTCTGTGTCTCTTGTGCTTGGACCAGCAAGGTTTTATTATACTCAATCACTCTTCTTCTCCTTATTCTTATCATCATCATCGTCATCATTGACATCATCACCATTTAGCATCAGTCTAGTTTCTTAACCACAATTATAAGTTCAGCTTCTTGTGAGACATGATAGTACCTGATTCAGTACTCGGAACCACAATAAGAATATATTCGTGAGACAGAAAGAAAATGTAATTTTAAGGAAAAAAATGAGATGATGCTTAAATTTCAAAGATATTTATATGTAGTGAATGTCCTACTCATGTATTTTGTGGCATTTAGTTTTCATAATGTTATATTCATACACAAACACAAGTGTGTGCATCTTTAGCTCATGTCATCTTTAAATTACACTTTGGCTTACCATTTAGTGTATATCTTCTCATAACTCTTTATTGTTTCTTCATTTCTCTCTTCCATAGAATATCTCCTTCCATAGTTGATTCACAATTTACTAAACATAAACTTAATATTTAAACTTGATTTTGTTGCATGCGTGCAACCCAACATCTATCTCTCCCTGCTTACATGAACATTTATTGTCAAAATAGCATATACTGTCTTGCTGCAAAAGGTAAGCTATTTCTTGCCAACACTATTTTAAAAGATATATCAGCAGAAGCAGTCACCGTGATTTCGTCATGTTTTGGCAAACAGGTTGTTCAGTAGTTAATCCCTCCAAGTACAATACTGTTCGCTATATTTCTTCTAAGCTATGTATTTGGCAGAATTATTAAAGTAATTATTTTTTAACTCACCCCAACCCTATCATACCCCTATAACAGACTGAACAACAACACAAATAACAGAAATATATGGTCATATCTCTACTCACCCTATAGTTGAGAACATTATTGATCTAATTTCCTACTTGTTTATGCTTTAATATTATTATTTATAGCAATGATAAAGAATCCAATTAATTCCTGTTTGTGCATATACATTTATGTATACATTTAATCCAATTAATTCTTGTTTGTGCATATACATTTAATAAGCATACTATTATGCTTATTAAAGCAGAATAGCAGTGGAAAAAATGCAAAGTATTTGTTCATGTACCATAAAAACTCTTCATCTAAGAGAATAAATCTAACACGTTCATTGTAAGTGCAACACAACACACAGTGTGTGTTATGTCATTAAGAGATCCAACATGCTCTAGGACAAAAGAGATGATTTTTTTTAAGTTGCCTGATAAAATCAAGAAAGACATTCTGAAGACAGCATCTTAGACGTGAAAGTACTAAAAGCTTTTCAACAAGTGGTAGGCAGTGTGGTGAGTGGCTTTGGCAAAACGTGGAGTATATACATTTTGATGTGAGAAGAATAATTTTTTGAATAATTCATAAATTGGGTTAATAAAAGACCTAAGAAAGATAGAGGCTCAAAATTTAAGCTTCAGAATTAAGTATACATTGTGTAGGGATGTGGACCAATGCACTGTTTTTGATTGAGGAGCAGTAGGATAATTCTGATAGAATTGTGAATGAGAACAGAGAAAGGAAGAAGTTAGAAACATTTGAAGAATTCCTCATTTGGTTAAGAGGGAATGTCAAGGCTCAGATTTGTTGTCTCATAGAAGCAACTAAAAAATAACAAACTATATTTTTAAAGAATAGCACCAAAGGCATTGAAACCAGACAGCAAAGAAAAATGGTCCCTGACATGTGATAAAAACAGTAAGCCCTATGACTGCAGCAGCTTATTGCCTAGGAAAAGTTTCTAGCTCCCCTTGCATTGTAGAAATGGAAGAGTCCAGAGAAAACAAAGTGGAAAGTGTTTACTGAACAGAGTGCTAGAGAGGAGAACTGCACAAAGAAAGAGCTTCTAAAATCTCCACAGAATTCCCATTAAGTATTTAGTTAAGTGAAAATAATCATATGCATATGCAGATATCAACTGAGCCCAGAGGGAGGAAAAAAGAAAAAAACGACCCGAAAAGGGTAAAAGAAACAGCGCTTACCCAGCCAGGAAGAGTTACTGTTCCCAATAGCTGAGTGGAAAACCTCATAGTAAAAGGGGCATGGTTAGAGTGCTAAGAGGATATTGTCCCAATACTGAGGAACATTCATCCTAGATTAAAAGTGTTCTTAGTTCACTGACATGTATCAGGTAGAATTCTGAAATACCCTCAAGATTTTTGCTCCCTCATGTGTATGCCTTATATAATTCCATTTCTTTGAATACGGGCATGATCTATGCATATGATGAGATTAAGGTTTTACTAAATGACAAAAGTGAAAATATTTTGGATATAAAATCCCTGATGAGAATAAATAAACAAAATCGTTTCTAAAATCCCCAAATAGCTGATTTTGAGTTAATAAAAAGAAAATTATGTGGGGCAGGCCTGCTTTAACCGAGTAGAAGCCCTTAAAGGAGAACCTGGACCCTTTGTGAGTAGTGTCTTTCCTGCTGTCTTTGAAAACTGAGCTATCATGCTTTGAGAAGGCCTGTGGGAGAGACGCATGTCCAGAAAAAGCAGAGGCCTCAATGAGATGAGAGTGGAACCTGGCAGATCGCCAGTCAGAAAATTAGGGCCTCTGTACTGCAGCAGCAAGGAAGTGAATTCTGTCGATAACCACGGGAGATTGTAAAGAAACCCTGAACCACCAGAGAAGAATGCAGCCCGACCTGCACTGTAGACTTGCAAGGCCTCAAAAGGAAAGTCAGTTAAGCAGTGACTGGACACCTAACCCACAAAAATTATGAGATAATAAAAGAATTGTGATTTTAAATATCACTAACTTTGTGATAATTTGTTATGTGGCAATAGTAAACTAATACAGTAAATCTGAAATTAAGAGTTGAAAGGTACAAACTATTTCCAAATAATTTACATGCCTGTAAACAAAGTTCAAGGATATTTTATACATATAAGTATACCAAACTCACAAGAAGATAAATTTTTTTCAAAATATCTATGTATGTTTGTATGCATTTTTAGAGAGAGGGGAAGGGAGGGAGAAAGAGGGAGGGAGAAAAAGAGAGGGAGAAACATCAATATGTGCTTGCCTCTCATATGCCCCCAACCAGGGACCTGGCCTGCAACACAGGCATGTGCCCTGACTGGGAATCAAACCAACAACCCTTTGGTTCTCCAGCCAGTACTCAATCTACTGAGCTACACCAGCCAGGGCAAAGATAAAATTCTTAATGTCCAACAACAAATAAAAATCGCCAGTATTCAAAGAAGCAAGGAAATAAACAGTAGAGAAGATCCTCAAAAAATTAAGAATAGAGTTACCATATGACCCAGCAATCCCTCTTCTGGATACCTACACCCAAAATTTGAAAACATGTATTCACAATGGTATATGCACCCCTATGTTATTGCAGCATTATTCATGGTGGCTGACACATGGAAACAACCAAAATGTCCAACAAATGCCTGGACAAAGCAGATGTGGAACATATGTACAATGGAATACTACTCCACCAAGAAAAGATGAAATACTGCCATTTGTGACCACATGGATGAATCTTGAGAATATCATGCTAAACAAAGTAAGTCAGATAGAAAAAAAAATCAAAAACCATATGTAGGATGTAAAACTGAAAGCAATTAATAAATAAATAAATAAAGAAGAAAAAACAAAATAAAAACTTGGTAGACACACACAACAGTTTGGTGGACATCAGAGGAAGGAAGGGTAGGGGGCAGTAAAATGTAAAGAGGGTCAAATATATGATGCTCGGAGATTTGACTTTGGATGGGAGGGCACATACAGATGATGTGTCATAAAATTGTACACTTAAAAACCATATAATTTTATTAACCAATGTCGACCCCATAAATTTAATTAAAAAAATATATATCACAATGATGAGAAAAAAGTGAGTCTGACCTGACTGAAAAATTGTAGAGATTACAGAATTAGACAAATTATTGAAATATTAAATACATTATGTCATAGATTAATTATTTTCTGTATTTCTTATATTCAAGAAACTAGAAGAAATAACATGGAAGAGATAAAAATGCAATTCTAATTAAGAGTGATTAGCTAAGTAGCATATATGCATAGTTCATGGACACAGACAACAGTGTATTGAGGACCAGAAGAGGAGATGGAGGGAGGGGTCTAATTGGAGGTGGGCAAAGTGGGAGGGGAAATGAGGAACATCTGTAATAGCATCAGCAGAAAACTAAAATATGTAAATAAGTACATAAATAAATGCATAAATACATAGGAAAGGATTGAAGGTAACCACAAATGTATGGGACTGTCAAAATCAGTATATAAATCTTCCCTAAATTCTCAGATGATACCTGAACCCACACACACTGAAGAGACTCCAATAATCTGAAGGTAAGCAATAGTTGGAAGATGCAAATATCAGATCTGAGATTTCAGCAGTTGCCCAATGAAAGAAGACAAAATGTGAAGTTCAAGTTTTGTCAAGATACAAGAGCTTGGTAAACAGCTTCAACTTTTATGACTTAGAATAAATATTATATCTGAAGACTATGGGATTTTTTCAAAGTTTATGAGCAAAAGTTAAAAAAAATTATACATCCTAAAAAAGAATAAAATAAAGATTCCCTTTTAAAAGTACAGTGTGTGCCTTGAAAAATATATTGCATGGAACTAAAGACATATTAAACATTTCAGAAGAATACTGAAATTACACACTTAACAAAAGGTAATAAGATAATTAGATAACTGAAAAAAATATTGCAAAGAATATCAATGATCTAAAGAAAAATTTCAAAGAGCCAAATACATGGGTTATTGAAGTCCCCCAAAAAAGATCAGAAAAAATATTTGAAATGTAATTGCCAAAAAAAGTTAAATATCATGAACACTACAAACACATGAAGGTAAGAATCTTTTTTTTAAGATTTTATTTATTTAGTTTTAGAGAGGGAAGGGAGGGAGGGAGAGACAGAGAGAGAGAGTAACATCAATGTGCTGTTGCTGGGAGACATGGCCTGTAGCCTAAGCATGTGCCCTGACTGGGAATCTAACCTGTGATGCCTGGTTTGCAGCCTGCGCTCAATCCACTGAGCTACACCAGCCAGGGCTTTTTTTTTTTTTTTTTTTTTTTAGAATCTTAATAAATCCAACTATAAGAAATATTAAAGGGTCAAAATGAAAAAATGGAGCAAAACCTCAGAAAGAGAGCTAAGGGAGAAGGATATAGCCAACCTCTCTGATGGAGAATTTAAAGCCTTGATAATCAAAATGCTTACAAAACTGACTGAGTTTGGTCAAAAAATGAAAGAACAAATGAAAGATACCCGAAATGAAATAAAGCAAAATATTCAGGGAACCAACAGTGACAGGAAGGAAACCAGAACTCAAAGCAATGATTTGGAACAAAAGGAAGAAATAAACTTCCAACTGGAACAGAATGAAGAAACAAGAATTCAAAAAAATTAAGAGCGGCTGAGGAATCTCTGGGACAACCTAAAATGTTCCAATATCTGAATTGTAGGGGTGTCAGAGGTAAAAGAACAATAGCAAGAAATTGCAAACTTATTTGAACAAATAATGAAGAAAAACTTCCCCAATCTGGCAAAGGAAATAGACTTCCAGCAATTCCAGGAAGCCCAAAGAGTCCAAAGAAGTTGGACTGGAAGAGGAACACATCAGGGCACATCATCAAGTTATCCAAGATTAAGGATAAAGAGAGAATCCTAAAAGCAGTAAGAGGAAAAGAAAAAGATACCTACAAAGGAGTGCTCCTAAGCCTATCAGCTGGTTTCTCAAAAGAAACCTTGCAGGCAAGAACAGGCTGGCAAGAAGTGTATGAAGTCATGAAGGGCAAGGACCTACATCCAAGATTACTCTATCCAGCAAACCTATCATTTAGAATGGAAGGGCAGATAAAGTGCTTTCCAGATAAGTTCAAGTTAAAGGAGTTCACCATCACCAAGCCCTTATTATATGAAATGTTAAAGGGACTTATCTAAGAAAAGGAAGATCAAAAATATGAACAGTGAAATGACAACAAACTTACAAATATCAACAAATTAACCTAAAAACATAAAAGAAAGAAAACAATGAAAAAAAGAAAACAAACAAAGAAAAACTAAGCAAACAGCTAGAACAAGAACAGAATTAGAGAATAGACATCACATGGAGGGTTTTCAGGGGTGAGGGGGAGAGGGGAATAGGGTGGGAACATGTACAAGGAAGAAGCATAATTGGTAGGTATAATAAACAGGGAGAGGTCAAAAATGGTATAGAAAACAGAGAACTCAAAGAATTTAAATGTACAACCCATGGACATAAACTAAGTGGAGAGATGCTGGAGGGTTGGGGGTACAGGGTGAAGAGGGATAAAAGGGGAAAAATTGGGAAAATAATAATAGCATAATCAATAAAATACACTTATAAATAAATAAATAAAATGAAGCATTTGAAATAAAAAAGAAATATTTAAGAAATGTACTGAGACATTATCATAAAATTGCTTAAGACAAATAATTCAAAACAACTCAAAAAGAGCTAAAAATACATTATTTATGAGAAAAATAAAGATAATAATTGCAGATTTCTCAGGAGTAAGCTAGAAGACAGTAGAACCATAATTTTTAAGTACTAAATGATACTAAACAAGTATTTTTATGCAGTTATGTTTCAAAAAACCAAATATGTAGTAAAGTCTTCTTCACACATTAAGAATTTATTTTCTTAATTTAACTTTTTATTAAGTTATTCACTAGTAGAATTGCACTATAATAAATGTTGAAGGAAGTCCTTCAGTCAAAAGGAAAATGATAACAAATTTCAGCACTAAAAAGGATAAAGACATAAATAAAATAGCATAAACATAAATATTTTTCTTATTTAAATATTTTTAGAAAGGTAAATCATGCTGGAAGCAAAAAACTATTTTGAGGTATATATACATTTAAAATTTTTTTATTTATTTATTTTTAGAGAGAGTGGAAGGGAAGGAGTAAGAGAAGGAGAGAAACATCAAAGTGTGGTTGCCTCTCATGAACCCCACACTGGAGACCCCTTCTTCAACCCAGGCATGTGTCCTGACTGGGAATCAAACCAGTGACCCTTTGGGTCTCAGGCTCCTGCTCAGTCCACTGAGCTACACCAGACAGGGCATAGGTATATATTATTTATAGAAGTAAAATTTGTATTAACAATAACATAAAGATGAAGGGAGGAAAAATGAAAGGATTTATGAGGTCCTTATACTAAGTTGTATACTCTATTGTCACTTGAAGGTACAGTGTAATGAATTTTCTGTGTATCTTTTAAACTGTAAAGCAATCAACATAACGACAGAAGAAGGAATTATAGCTAGCACAACACAAAATAAAATAAAGTAAAACAATAAAATAATCAAAAAGTAGGTTAAAACATAAAATGTGTAGGACAAATAGAAAACAAATGATAAGATGATAGACACAATTAATAGAAATTTATCAATGATCACTAATAGTGATTACATAAAAAAACATGTAAATACCCCCAATTAAAATGTGGCAATTATCAAACAGGGTAAAAAAATAACACCCAGTTATCTGTTTCCTGTGAGATTCCTTTTAAATATAAAAAAATTAAAACATAAGTTAAAAGTGAAGAGTAAAAAGGTAAAAAAGAAAAGTACACCATGTTAACAGTACATGAAAGAAACCAGAGTGGATTATATTAACATCTGTGAAAGCGGATTTCATAGCAAAAAAATATTACTAGGCATACTGAAGATTATTTCATCATGATAAAGGAGTCTATTCATTAGGAGAAGGAAATAAACAATGCTAAATATTTCTTAATTTAAAAGCAAATACACAAATAGTGGATGAAAATTAACAGTGCAAAGTTATCATTGCAATCATACTAACGCACCAACATAAAAAGACTGCACATACCAAGTGTTGGAGAGCACATGGAACAACTTGAATTGTAGAAATGTAAAATGGTAAGATCGGTTTAAAAAAAAAAGGAGGGAATAAAAATTAAATACATACCTAAAGAAACATCATGAATCTAGAGTGACATAAAGCAAGTAAGTGGTTTCCTGCGAAAGGGGGAGGTATGGGAAGGTTGAGAAATAAGAATTTCAATGGGTCATGATGGCATAATTTGAGGGTGATTGATATGTTTCTTATCTCGACTGTACTTATAGATTCATATACACTGGATGATTCCATTTATATAATACTCTCAAAACTATATTACAAAACTATAGAGATGAGGTCAAATTAGTGGTTGCCAGTGGACCGGAATGGAGGTTGAGTGAAGGGATGGATGCAAATACAAAAAGCTGCCTCCAGGGCACTGTTTTGTGGCAATGACTTGTTCTGCATCTTGATTGTTATGATGGTTAGACAAATTTATACATGGAATAAAATTGGATAGAACTGCACAAACATACATGCACAAAAAATAAATGAACGCAAGATGAAAAAAATTAAATAAGGTCCACCATGTACTTAATGGTAATGTGTCATACTCAGTTTCCTGGTTCTGATGTTGTCCTATAGCTACACAAGATAGCAGCTTTGTGGAAAACGCTGAGGGAGGAGTTCATGAAACTATGTACTATTTTTAAACTTCGTGTGAGTCTATAACTTAACAAAATTAAATATCCCACTTTTAAAGATGATATTTAAGTACAGACTTTCTGGATTTCTGTCTATTATTTTGCATTTTTTAAACATAGTGATTTAAAATAAACTACTATAAGATGCTTTGCTGGTTCTTGATTTATAGAAACTACTATGTATGTCTGGTATGAAGTAATTGATCATACTACATCTTGGGAAGAAAATTGTTCTCCAGGAATAATGTTTCCATCTAGTATTTATTATTTAGATTATATCAACTAGCTGTTAAATTGCAAAATTGCAGTGTAAAATCAACAACATTGGTTTATTATCTGTCCTTGCTTAGCTTGGGGCAACTTCCTGTGTGCAAACTTTTCTTACCCTAACCATAATCTTCCTTCAAATGCCACAACCAACCTCCTCCAACTGCCTTTGTAAAATTATTGTACTACTATCTCTTTGTGACTAGAGAATAGCTTATATATTCCTCAATTATTATATATTATCTAAAGTTATTTGATAGACATCTTACTAGCTAGGAACCCTATTTTTTCCTTTTGCTCATTTGTCCATTCATTGATTCTTGCTGAATTTTTATTAATGGTAGTTTCTATTTCTTTAATTGGTCTATTTTTCCAATTCTTTTCTCATTAACAAAATGATAGTATGTTGCCAAGCTGAAAACTTCGGAGTTATCTTAGATCCTTCCCTCTCTATCACATACATTAGATGCTCATTACATCCTTTGCTTCTCTCTCCTGAGATCTCCAAAATATTTCTCCCTCTCACATTTTATCACATGGTTGTTCTGTCATCATCCTCGATATCGCTATTCAATAGTCTTTTCTCTGTCTCTAGTCATGCCCCTCTCATCCATCATTTTTACCACCTTTCTGACATATAAAAATAATCATGTCATTTATTTGCTCTGTGTTCCTTCCCCATCCCACTGTCGAGCCTGCTTTTTGTTGATTCTAAATTCTCACCCACGTTTTATTTTTGTATCACGAACTTGCTTAAGGAGCAAACTTGCTTAAGGAACTCATTTTCAGGATGAGAATATAGCTAAGGCTTCCTAAGTGTCATAACAGAAAGTCAGTTTTTCTACACACGTGTCTAGAATGGAAATCATATCAGTAACTCTTCAACCAAAAGTGAAGAATGATATCACACCAATCTTTTTGCCAAAGCATTTGCAACTAAATCGATCCAGCACTTACCAAAAGCTCAGATGAGAATCTAACAGCTGAGAGGGGCATGTTCAGTAAACTCTATCCTTGTATTAAGTTAAATCACATATACAAAGTACTTTATGTATAACTGCATACCTTCGCAGAAATGCTGTAACTGAATTGCAATTTGACATTATAACTTTATCTTTTTTATTTTTTAAAAGAGAGGCAATTTATGTTACATTTATAGAAGGCAATATATTATTTGTAGAATAATATTTGCTTATTTATAAAAAAAATCATATAGCTGGAAAAAGCCTGTATTACTGCAACTTGCATAGTGGTCATGCAGTCAATTCTCTCTAAGGAGAGTCTTTGGGGAAAATTTTTTAAGACAAACTTTTTAAGCCCAGAATATATTTTAAGTTTTATATTGACTAATAGAAAATTCTATTTTGAGACCAAATTTTGCCCATTCTTAATGTCTAAAAGAGATATATCCTAGCCATAATTTTCTTCCCTCTAAATAGTTCATCAATTTAATTGTTTCTTATCTCTTTTTACTATTTTTAGTTGATAATATTTTAACTAATTTGTTTTTAGGCATATTAAAAACAAATCTGGTTCCCTCTTTTTTGGAAGAATAGGTGTCGAAGATTTAAGAACAACAATATTTATATAAAATCAATACTTAGCTTTGTATCATAAACTCCAAATTTCCCAAACTAAAATCATTATCACCATTAAAAAATGACTTTTTCTTAGTTTCCTAATTTTTATTAATAGATTTAATATTGTTTTAGGGATCTAGAAACATCTCCTTTTTTTCAGTATTTAATCAGGCATTATAATTTCCTACTGTTCCCATGAGATGTCTTTCACATGTGTCTTTTCTCCATTTTAACATCCATCACTCTGCCTAGGTTTAATTATTTGTAGATTCTGCAAAAATCTCACAATGAATCTCAATCATCTTCAGTGATGGACTACATTCTAAATTTATTCTACTATATTTGTCATAGTTCTTACTTGAAACACTGCTTAAATCATATTACTGCCCCAAACCTATACAGATACAGTCTATTCTAGCTATTGAATCTGATCTTCAATCCTCTTCCAACCATAGCTTTTAGTTTAGCCTGGCCAGTTACTGCCAAAATAGGAGATTTTAACATAGTCATTTCAATTCAGAAATGTTTGTCTTGGATGATTTCTTAAGACATTTTAATTCAATGAGGAATTTGGGGGGGAAAGTGAGTTTCAAAGATCAGGGAAAAGGGAAGGGAAGACATGAGAAGTGTGATATAGGAATATTAGTTGCATATTTTTTTGGTAACCAGTTTTATAATCCAGTATCTTTTAGGAGGTGGAAAAGATATAAAAATCAAAATATTTCTTGTGCCAAATAGTTACAAATGACCTTGTCAAGATAGCTATGTTGTAGGTCATATCCCATTTCCTAATGTTCTACCTATACTCCCCATGCTTTTTTCTAACCCTCCATGCTTTTTTCTAACACAAAGACGTATTTCATTATTCTTACATGGTACTATCTTATCCCAGCCTTTATTCCAAACTGAACTGTCCTTAAACCATAGTTGAATCACTAAATTTCAGACATAGAATTAATCCGTTTCTGTCAACTTCTATAGAATCTATCAGAAACACTCATATTTCTTTTAAATAATTTATTTTCTGGTTTTCACCTGAGGGCATTTTTTATTGCTTTTAGAGAGAGAGGGAGAGAAACATCGATGTGAGGAGAAAAAAAACAAAACTTGGATTGGTTGCCTCCTTTATGCACTCAGACCAAGGATGGAGCCTGCAACCTAGGTATATTCCCAGACCAGGAATCGAACCCACAATATTTTGGTTAGGGGATGGCATACCAACCAACTGAACCCCACACTTGCCAGGGCTCCTTCTTTTTCATATCTACTTTTAAACGTGACACATCCTGATAGCATCCCCACAGTTACCTAAAATATAAAATGAGTGTGTTTTGTCCTCTACAGTGTTTGTCATACTGCTACATGTATCAATGGAATCTACTAAATATCATATGGTCGATGAACCAATAAAACCCTATGTTAATAAAAGTGGTCTGCAAGCTTTATGATTGTATTAGTTTCTTACCTAATATTTTATATAATCAAAATTCTATTAGAGTGACGTGTTGTTCTAATTTATTGGGAAGATACAGCATGTTATTTCATTTAATGCTCACACCAACTACTCAGTAGTTATGGGAGGTTTATTGTTGATGACAATGAGAAAAAACACAAAAAAAATTAAAGATTTGCTCAAGACCATATAGCTAACGGTTTTGTAGCTGAGATACTTCAAGTCAGTATTTTTTCCTACAGGATACCTTGCTTTTCTTGTGCAAAATATATGTTCATTACTAACATAGAAATCATTTCAAAAGCAAAGTAAACTCAGTACTTGAGAGGTCTCCAAAGTTCTTAGATAACACTAATGAAAATATAGATTTGAATAACTACAAAAATTCTGTTTATTATAAATTTTATGTGTATAATCATAAAATATATTAAAAATGTAGTAATTCTTTGTTTAATCAGTTGTTATGCTGTTTTGTTCCTACGTGAATTTATATTCAGTAATCACAGTATCCAAATGATACTGTGTGAAATGCACTTCTATTTTTTATTACTTAAAAATCTGCGTGTGATGCAAAACTGTCTTACAGCACAAAAGTATGGAAATTCAGATATTTTATATGCATGAAACATGAACAACCATAGTAATTAAAACAATTGGCAAATATAATATCAGGGTCAGATAGTACAAGGAAAATGGATCATGACTGACTTTGTGATTGTTTTATAAAATGCATTATTAAATCATTGAAATTGTTAGAGCAAGCAAGTCATATTATCATATCTTCATTCATTCATATAATTTTCAACAAATATGAGTTGAGACCCTACTATCTAAAGTCTTTATGGTTCATATACAGCCTTTTTTCAGAGAACACAAGCAATATAATTTGGTAAATTGACCAAAGAAGTAATAGGTTAAAAAAATAATAATCGTATTAGTCAGGTCAAAATGACTTTAATATTATGAAATGGTTGTTTTATATTGTCTCTTAGAATAGCCTTATATTATGATAAAAAATAAGCTTGTACTTTTTTTTTACTTAGGAATTTTTATATAAAGACAATAAGCACACAATTTTAGATTATTTCCAAATATATGTTTGGTTGTCTAACACAGTTTTAGGCAATCAAGAAATTCCTATTCCTACAGCCATCATAGGGTCTTCCAGGCTTCATAAGCATTTTCATAGCAAACATCCCCTCAGTGGTGGTCAGTTTATGGACAGGGAAGCAAAATGAAACCTGGGTTTTGAAGTCACACATACTGAGCTCAGTCCCCAGTTCTTCAATCCACTGTGTGACACCAAGCAAGTTAGTTGCCTACAAGTGTATCTGTAAAGTTTATGTATAGTCTTATTTTATGTATTTGAGTAATATACAGCTATACAAATACATGTAACACATAGATAATGAAAAATATACATGGAGTTGTGAGGATTGAACAAAATAAACATGTGAAATGATTATCAGAGTTCCAGGGACTTAGTAAAATTTAAACAATTGCAGTTATTACTATACATTATTTTCAAATTTTCCTAATTTAATTTGTAATTATATGTTTCCACTTGTTTAATGTCATTTCTTCAGTGCTACTTGAACATATATACTTTACTTAAGGTTAGAAGTTGTTTTGCTTTGTATTCTTTTCATATTTAGGCATAATTATTAGCTTTCACTTACTTAATATTTAAAAATAAAATTGGCAACTTCACTGAGAAAGACTACTGGAGATATATTCATATTGGCTCAAAGAATCTCATATTGTTTTTAAAAGATTGATTAAATTATGAGGTATAAATTAGAAGTAGATGAATAAATTTGCATTTAAAAAAAATAAGATGTTGACATTTTCAACCATTACTTTAAATATAGAAATAGAGTAAATCAATTAGGAAAACAACTTATTGAATGAAACAACCACTTCTAAGCCTGACTTGTAGAAATTGAGGAAAATACACCTTGAAGAGTTAATATGGGTTATTTCTATTTTATCAGTCCAGCATAATTCTAAAAATAAAACAAAAGAAATGATCAAAGCTTTGGATGTAATGAAACAATAATCTTTAAAGATTAAAGGCCTAATAGAATAGAAGACTCGTTATGTGTGCTTATGTTGTGTGTTCTGTTTAGACACATATAATAAAAGGAAGATACTGGTTATTCTGATTTCAGATTTTAAATATTTTCTCATTTTGATCTAAATGTGTTCTCAGGAATATTTTTTAATGCACATTTCAAAAGAGTGCTTTTCAGTTCTTTTGTTCCAGCATTAAGGAAAAACACTAAAACCAGTTCCTAAAGAAAAATGAGTGGCTTAAGTTTTCATGTATTAAGCTGATAAGAAGACTCACAAGTATTGGTATGCCTTAAAACTGTATAAATGATAACATAGTAATCCCAACTCCAACTCTAACATGAACTGTTAGGAACAAACCATATGTTATATTCATAAATATATTAAATACAGACAAATGCCTCACTTATGCAGAAGAGTTATAAATTATGATTTCAGATTATAAATAAAGTGCTAATCAGAATTTTTAAAACACCCTAAATTTCAAAAATATGCACAGTCTGTGATATTTTTAGCATTTCAGTGTGAGTAAGCAACAACCAGTTTGCCATGTGCCCTTTACATCTAAAAGGCCACCTGCCAGCTCATTCCCATTTTCCCCTCAATGGGTTATCAGATGAATATAAATTAGTACAGTTAGGAGATTTTCAATGAAAGCTGTGCATTTCCTACTCCATCATGAAATGGGTCAGATGGCAGCACCCGCTCTGATACCGCCATCAGGTCCGAAGTCATGAAGTACAGCTTGCTCACTGTTGTCCTCCCAGTGATTATCGCGCAGGGGCTGGGCAGCATAACAATGATTGAGTGTCAGTTAGTTCCGACCAGAGGCAAACAGTCTAAACTGTTAGGAATTTTTAAAACAAAACATGTGTTGCCAATTCTCTTTAATACCCAATTGGCAGCAAGTCACCGGCAAAATCTGCTGTTCAGGGCAAACTGTTAATGTGTCTTTCTCAAAGGTAGCGAACAGATGTGAAAAGAGCTGGTCAAGAAGGAAAGCGTACTGCATGCTGCTGCTTTAAAAGCATTAGCACAAATCAAACTTTTTTTCCCATATTTTTATTACTTTTTTAAATATATTTGATTGATTATGCCATTACAGTTGTCCCATTTCCCCCCTTCATTCCCCTCCACCCTGCACACCCTCTCCCACCCACATTCCCCACCTTTTAGTTCATGTCCATGTGTCATAAGTTCTTTAGCTTCTACATTTCCCATACTATTCTTGCCTTCCCCTGTCTATTTTCTACCTACCATCTATGCTACTTATTCTCTGTACCTTTTCCCCCTCTCTCCTCCTCCCACTCCCCTGTTGCTGACCCTCCATGTGATCTCTATTTCTATGGTTCTGTTCCTGTTCTAGTTGTTTACTTACTAAGTCTCTTTTTGTTTTTGTTTTAGGTGCGGATGTTAATAATTGTAAGTAATGAAAGGCAAAGACCTACATTCTAGATTGCTCTATCCAGCAAAGGTTTCATTTAGAATGGAAGGACAGATAAAGTGCTTCTCAGAGAAGGACAAGTTAAAGGAGTTCATCATCACCAAGCCCTTATTTTATGAAATGTTAAAGGAACTTATCTAAGAAAAAGAAGATAAAAACACCTGTACAGTAAAACAACAGCAAAGTTACAAATCAAACTGTTAGTAGAGGTGAAAATGCTGGTGAGTCTATTGTGATGGTGGTATCAAACATGAACTTTAAAAGAACAAAGAAGAATTAAGGTGTTTCTCCTGAAAATTGGCATAAGCTATTAAGAACTTTTTAATTTTTTTATAGATTTATGCATTTTCCTTTTTTTAAAAGATTTTATTAATTTATTTTTAGAGAGGGGAAGGGAGGGAGAAAGAGAGAGAGAAACATCAATGTGTGGTTGCCTCTCACATGGCCCCCACTGGGGACCTAGCCTACAACCCAGGCATGTGCCCTGACTGGGAATCGAACTTGCGATGCTTTGGTTCACAGCCCACACTAAATCCATGGAGCTATGCCAGCCAGGGCAGGAACTTTTAATTTAAATGTTTATAATCATTAAGAGATTTTTAAGATGTCATAATTCCCTGTGCATTTTCTTAGTGCCTGTTGTTTTCTTTCCCAGGTTGCTTTGGATGTAGATCTACAAAATCATTAAAAGATTGGTTTTACAAATAAAATAATGTCTCTAACTTAAAGTGCAGAAAAGAACAAGCATTGGCCTGATATGAAGAAATAGAAACTCTGATACTCTGCTCAAGAGGAGATAAATGATCACAGCTGCTTAGGACAATGGTTCATTGCTATCACGAAAAACTGAAGATGTACAGACACCACAACATAGATATTCTACTCCTCTGTGTATGCCATTGAAAATGTGTGCATGCTAGTGCTAGGATATGTAGAGCATTTTCCAGATGAGGATTGTTAACAAAAGTCAAAAACTTAAAAAAAGTCTCAAAGTATATCAGTAACATAATAAATTTTTCTGTATTCATTAGCAGATATATTCATATAACAGCCATGAAAACATGTTAACTAGTACCAACATGGGTGAATCTTAAAAACTGACACAGAATATATATTTAATAATTAGATTTACATAAATTTTAAAAATATAAATTTAATCTACTTCCAGCCATCATTCGTATCTAGGGTAATCTAGATTACCTTTCTTACAGTAAAAAAACACAAAATTGACACATATGATGCTATTGATTTTGGGCATTAGTGGGCAAGCAGCTTAGACTCTTATCCCAGACAGAAGGGAACTCACTAGGTGAGCCCCACAATTGTCCAGCTGTGTGTCTGAGGAAATTTGCCGACTCTATTGCAGATTCCAGTTACAACACAGAGAGTAGTTCTTCTGAGCTTAGGAAACAGAAACTGGAGTTGAAGGAAGTCGAAGTTGCTGGGAAATCTGGAGCAGATCGCTAGAGAAGAGAAGCCTCATTGAAAGAGGGTATAAATGTAATTAGGGGTTTCCTACAAGTTCTTGGCTGAGACTTGGACTACACTTACCAAGAAGTTTACTAGAAATGGCTGATAAATAGCTACTACTTGTTTAACAAAGAAATAGAGATACTAAAGGTCAGCAGAGCTGGAGGATGCTGACAGTGCAATCCAACCAGAGTGGAGAGACTTTATTAACCTCTGTGAGCAACAATTCTTGCACCCAGTTGAGGCACTAAGGAAGCCTCGGTGTGAGAGTAAAAACCACAACTTGGAGGAAAGTGTACCGTAAGCACACCATGAACAAATCTAAAACCAAGCCCTAAGGAGATCCCGAGAAGAGAAAAAATTTCATCCTGCAGTCTGGTTAAGTTATAAAAACATGGGAAATGACTTCTAAAGACATTCCAAAGATCTCCCCTAATAAATCACACACCCAAGCTTATATAAGTACAAAGTGATTAAATAGTAATGAATCTGCCTTTGAGAATAAAAGTCAATATAACTTTTAAATAAAGATCGATTAAATTTTTTACAGCATTTCCACAATAGCATATGAGACAAACATTTATTACACATAAAAATATTAAATGCCAAACAGAACAAGAAAATATTACCCACAAAGTTAGACTAAAGTTTTTAAAAGCAATGAACCTCTAGATGCCCCAGATGTTGAATTCAGCAGCCAAAGACTTTAAAGCTGAAAAGACATATCTAAATAACTGATAACAATAAAATAAATGAAAATATTGCCTTTATGAGTTAACAGACAATAGAATTTCAGCAGATAAACAGAAACTATAAAAATATAAAATGAAGATTCTAGAACTGAAATGTAAAATGATTAAAATAAAATATGATTAAGCAGATTTACCAGCATATTGTATATAACAGAGAGAAAAGTCAGGTGAGCATGAAGGCAGATCTTGACCATTAGTAATAATCCAATCTGAATAACAGAAAAAAAAATTATGAAAAATGAATAGATATTCAAGGACTTGTAGAAGAATATCAAACAGTCTAACATGCCTGTAATGCTCCAGGAAGAAGAGAGTCACATCAGGGCCATAAGAAATTAGAATGGAGGAAATTATTTTTTCAAATTTGGTGAAAAATATTTATTTAAAAATTGATAAAATTTAGAGAATTCAAAACACAAATACCCTTCTCCTGGAACATAAGCTCTGCTGTTGGCCCTAACAAAACTCTCTGAGAAACAATGACAAAATTAAGAATACCCATGGATTTCCCTGCTGACCTTCCATCTCTGCAAATTCCCAATAAAGTTTCTTAACACTTTTATGTGATTTAGAATTTGTGTTGGACCTTGATATGTGAGAGTTGGAGAACGACATGAAAATCATCTGACATGAAAAGAGGTTACTTACTTTGCTCAATAACGAGAAATAGCACATACCTTGTTTTGATTTGTTTAGTGCAAAGGATCAGTTAAATGTAAAGGAAAGCATATACAATCTACATGGAAGATAGGTACTGATACTAAGTAATAAAGAGAACACAAGTTCTTGTATGAACTGCGTACAGTTTAATTGAAGAGAGAAGGCATATATACCTTGACATATGTTTCAGGGGTCTTCCAAACCTGATTTGAAACAATACAGAGTACAAAGAAAAAGGGAGAAAAACAAGAGAGAAAAAAACACACCCAAAACATAGCATACATTTTCCTTATTTAATCATCCTTTTGGTGCACAGATAGGAAGACGGTGATAATAATTTGGTGGGGAGCCAACAAAACAGGCTTTTAAAAAATAATTTTTGGATGTAAGTCAGAGATCAGCAAAAAAAAAAAAAAAAATCAGCAGGCTAACTCCAGTACATTGATTGCTTTTAAAATTAAAATTTTAATTTCACAGAGCCACATTCTAGTTTTAATCCTGTCTATGGCTGCTCCCCTATTCAGGCCCACTTACTGCAACTTAGCAGGTGGTGCTGTCTGCAACTGAGGGTCTATAAGGCTGAAGTTGGGAGTTATAAGACGAGGCTGGAGGGAGAAGCCCACCGAGGCTATATAGTTTAGATTGGTCTTCTCTGGCTGGTCCTGTTTTTTGATCTCTAGCTTCCAGTGAGAGCCCATGCAAGAGATTATTATCCTCACGTTTACTTGCTTAACAATTGCTTTTCTATGGGAATCCATCGTAAACTTCACTTTCTCAAAGAAGCCTGAAAACTAGGTTAGGGGGCTGTATTACAGGAAGTGGGATGATGCTACATGCTGTTACAAATAAACTAAAAAATTATATTGAAATATTTGTTAAGAAGACCGTTACTTGTCTATAGTAGAATTGAATTGAGTAGTTATAATAGAGACTATATTGGCTGCAAAGTCTAGAATATTTATTACTTGTTCCTTCATAGAAAACATTTGCCCACTACTGGTGTAAGTTCTTAAACATTAAAGAGACATTGAATAGGAAAAAGCAAGAATGGCATCTGCATCTAAGCAAAAGAAAGGAAATGGGAACATCTTGTACTTTATAGAGGAAAAACAGCTGGCATTAAAAAAATAGTAAAAATGGCTTTGAAAAAATAGAAGAAAGTAAAAGAGCTGATAGAGAATATTGAAATTCAGAAAACAGAAAAACCAATTTTATAAAGCTACACAGTACATTGTTATTTATTCTTGATAAGACTGCAGAACTCCATTAATAAAAGTGATTTGCAAGTGGTAGACAAAAGTAAACTATTTGGAATAATAACATTCATATTCTAAATTAGTTCTTCTGAAATCTATGATTAAAAACCAATGACCTTTTCTATTCTTTTAAAAAATAGCACTTCTATTTCAATTATAAAGTAAAATAATTCACTAGTCTATATGCTAAAGACCTGAACATTATTGAAGTGGGCCACATTCAATTAATGCTTTAAATATATTTTTATGATTTTGCATATTCTGATGCTTTGTCATAGTTGCTTGTGGATTTATCTTTGTTGCAAACTAGTCGTATGAGAAGTAAGATTTCATCTATTCTGAAACAGAACATATATTATCATAATTTGGTAAACTATTAGTTAAGAAAAACATTAAGGAGGAAAGAAATGAAACTTAAATTAAGTCAGTATACATTTTGTTGAACAACCTTAACATTGTATATTCTGACAAATGATTATACCCAGAATTTGGATTTCATGGATATTATTTGTGAGAGATAGGTGTTTGGGAGACAAAAACCTTGATGTTTTAAACCAAATACTAGAACCTAGTTATTCACATACTTTCTCAATTGTTATCATCAGTGCTTGAAGACAGATTATTAGATCTCAGTATTCTTTCTGACAGATCAAATAGAAAGTCTCACTATTTCCTGCCAATGGATTTTGCCTAAAATTTTGACTTTTTAAAAATCTCAGAGTTGAATCTTTTCCTCTGATGCCAAATTGAAGGCTTGAAACTAAGTTACTCTCAAGTAGCATTTATCAGCAAGCAAATTCTGCTATATTCAGAGTCAAATGCGCGAATGACAAGGAACTGTAAGAGAGCATTTGATGACATTCAAGGCAAATGGAAAACAACAGTTAGAGATTCTCTGAAATGTACAGTCAGGAAGTACCTCCTAAATCAGTGGTATATAATCAAAATTTTATGTATGTTTGCTTATCTCTTGTAAATAATGATTGACCAGGGAAAAGGACAGTTAGCAGCAAAAACTAACTGTGACATGTCAGTTAGCAGTGTTTGAAGTCTTTAGCTCCACTGTTGTGGTTATTCAGTAGTTGTAACATATTTTGGCATGAGTAAATCAAGTTCGTCTATATTTCTCAAGAACCAGAAAACCACTTAAATGTCATCTGGCAACACATTTTACTGGGGACAAGAGCCAATGTTTCTAGATCATATATTTAAAAGCAGCATGTTATGAACTGTTGAATACAAATTCAACATTTCCTATAGAAACAAAAAGGGCATTTAAGAGACCAAAGCTGTCTCTCTTCCTTTTTCCTTACAGACTTTAATGAGCAAAATACGGTTATGTTAACCTTTCTTTTTTAAGTCATCATTCACTTTTTAATGATGTTTATATTTCTCTAAATTCCCTCTGGTGAATGTATGGTTTTTCCTCTGTGCTGACATAACCTTTAATACAGTTTCACTTCTGTGTATAGGCTACAATAATTGTGCTGTCCTTTGAATAAAATATTCTTCTAGAATCTGGAATGTTCCTTGGGAATTACACTGTTTATAATGTTCAGCAAGAGGGCATGCACATTGTTATAATGTCAGTCTACTCCTCCTTAAGTCTTCTGGAATTTAAGTATAGAAATTAAAATTCCTCAGATTCTGCTATGTTCTCCTGCTTCACCCAGTAAGAGTTTCCAATAGTAGAGCAATAATGGTGTGAAAACAAGAGGCTAAGCTCTCCCTCCCTCAGTCACTTCCCTTGACTGTCACCATCACCCTTACCACCAGCACCACCACCATCACCATCATCACCTCACGCTCACCACAGACACAGCACATGATGCCTCTCAGGCTTTCCTGAAAGAATACTCCTCACTTTCACAATCAGGTAAATTAGCTTCATGGCCAGTAATCAATTCCTAAAGGAACTAAGAAAGAGAAAAAAGTCTTTGTAATACTAGTCAGAAATATAATTGGCTATACCACATTCAGAGAAAAATAATAAAATCCGTCAAAGAAGCAACTGGAGTCGGCTGACATATTATCTTGAAAAGGCTATGTAATTTCATTAGGCCTCAGTATTTTTCTAAAATGTCTCAGTCCACAAGTATTAGGTTAAAACCATTTGGAACTTAAATACATTTTAAAATTAAATTCTACTTGGGACTTCTACAAAAAATGGCTTACAACAATGATTAGTTTAGGGCTAGAGTTCAATTCTATGACTAAAAGGATAAAGGATGACTCCAAAGAGAAGATCAATGTTCCATATTGAAGATAAAGATTTTTTTGTTGCTAATGTTGACAGATATCCATAAAGTAGAGAAATGATGCCATCCCATCAGATATCTCCCTGATACGGTGTTCCAGCTAAAGATCCTGGCTGTCTCATACAGTGGCACAATAATACAGATTTTCTGTACAGACAAAGAATGAAATTTGGTCATTTGTACAACATGGATGGACCTTGAGGATATTATGCTAAGTGAAGTAAGTTGGACAGGGAAAGACAAACACTGCTTGATTACTCTTTTATTTAGAGTCTTAAAAACAAAAGAAATGAAAAACAAAAAGAACTCATAGGTACAGAGAATAGGTGAGTGTTGCCAGAGAGGAGCAGGTAGGGGGGTAGGCAAAAGGGGTGAAGAAGGTCAAGGGGTACAAAGTTCCAGGTGCAAAATGAAAAAGACACGGTGAGGTGATGTACACAGATACATGCTTACATACATACTAGGAATGCAGTGTGCAACCCGATGGCTGTAGTTAACACTGTCGTGTAATATATAGGCAAGTTGTTCAGGCAGTAGCTCCCAAGAGTTTCCTTCATTAGGAGAATTGTTTTTATTTATTTTTATTGTATTTATAGGAGGTGATAGATGGTAACTAAATCTATTGTGGTAATCATTTCACAATATATGTAAATTAAACCATCATATTGTACACCTTAAATATATGCAGCAATATATGCAAATTATTTCTCAATAAAACTGAAAAAAAAAAGAAAGTACAATACCATGAGAAACAAAAGTAACATTAGAAATCTATATTGGTTCAAAAATTCCAGGATATTTTAATAAACTGACTCAGAGCTACATGCAAACAAATCAAACAGTGGATCTTTGGAAAAATAGATTATCTCCTTGTTTTTATAGTAGAGAAAGTAAGAATTTTGGAAGCATCTGAGGATTATTGCGAAGTTTTAATCTAATAAAAATTTTGACATAGCCCCCTACAAAAATAATCATAACATATGACTCAGCAATCAAATAACTAGTATTTGTGCAAGAGAAATATATATCTCCAGACAAAATCTAATGGTGATATTTACAGCACCTTTATTGATTACTTCCAAAACCTAGAAACAATCCACATATACTTAGTTGAAAAATGGATAAACGAATTGTGGCATAGCTAATTAAACAATAGGATGTGGTAATCAATAGCAACATGTTGATACATTCAATAAGATGGACTCATCTCAAAAGCATGTTAAGTGTAAGAAAACATACACAAAAAGCCAAATACTATGTGACTCCATTTACATGACAATTTGAAAAAGGCAAAAGTATAGGTAGCCTTAAGATCTAAACTTCAGATTATGTTTTAACATATTTTAATAAGCAGATTTCAACATCTTTAAGTGAACACTGGTAAAACTCAGCAAAGAATTCTTTCTCTATAGAATACACTAAAACACATAGGTATTAATAACACTGAACTAATTATATTCCCAATACTAGACAAAACTAAATACTAGTTGCCATATTTAATAGATAATTTTTGCATATAGAAATGCAATTAATTTAAATGTAAAATGCATTTGCCAACTCCAAAATGATTACCAAATGTTTTTTAATCATGAGATACTAAAAAAAGGCATAAACATCAAATATACCTCATTATCAGTGACTATAAGTTGAATTAAGAGAATATATTAGTGTGCCATGCTGAGAAGATAAAGATCATGTTACTGCTGAATTTTTTATACTTTCCAAAGGTCAAAATTACTGCATCATATAAATTGTAATGTCACAAAATTTATAAGCTGTATGCTTTTTATTGAAGTTCTACACATACATTATTGGAAACCTTAAATTGCTGAAACGTGAATTGTCAAAATCAGGTCATGTTAGCTGTGATCTTGACGCTAGCCCAGATATTAAAAAAACGGAATCAATTATCACTGATTATAATATAAAATTACTTATAAAACTACTTATGCATGCCGCCACAGTTGAAAGAAAATTGCATAAACCCTTCTAGCTATGTTAAGAAGAGAGAGGAAATGAACAAACAGGACAAACAAACAAGATACAGCCAACGGTAAGGCAGCTGCCAGGGTGCAGGTGTGTGAGCAGTAGTGACGCGTGAAGGGGGTCAGATACACAGTGACAGAGATGATTTGACTTGTGGTGGGCACACAATACAACGTACAGGACACGCACATACATGTCCACTTGTAACCTATATAATCATCTTGTTAACCAATATCACCCCAATAAATTTAATAAAACAAATAAAATAACATTTTATCTGTAAAATATTTATTTTGAAGGATTTGGATTTTACTGGGGTTTTGATCTTTCTTTAAAATTTTTAGTCAAGTTGGTCTTCTCAAAAATGTAAGTTTATATTTAAAATATGGGATTTTACTAATTTATTTTAAGCAAAGTTATTGAGAAATTCCTACTTTAATGGTTTTCAATCTGTATTGTCTAAGATTAACTTCAATAGTAGTAGAAATAGATACTATAACTGAGGTCCTAGGATGGGCCGGAACCACACCCACTGGCCCCCTTTCACTCTCACAGCATCCCTGTCAAGTTTATACTATTACTCCCACTCCACCAGTAAAACTAATAGCTGGCATTTTTTAACAACTCCATCCCTTACATAAATTAACCCATTAGTGCCTACCAGAAACAGGCATCCCCCAGTGCAGAAATGAGAACTGTTGGTTGTTACTATGAATTAGACTTTATTCGTATTTTATGGATAAGGAAATCAAAACACACAGAGTTGTTAGGTGACTAGGCACTATCGCATAGCTAGTGTTGGTTAAGCCAGGCTACCTCACTCCACTACTGCAGTTTTAATCACAGTTCTGCCTGATATTAGAAGCAAGTGGCAAATTCTTCAATGTTACCCAAATGGAATAGCCTATCCAAATTTGACTTCTGAACTGCAGTGTTTTCACAAAATATCACTGCCCTATTTCCTCATATGAATACTTCATGATCTGTACATATTCATTCTAACACATTTTATTAGGCTATTTAATGGACCACAAAAATGATGTAACATTTAGTATTTTTGTCTTTAATTCTGGAGTTTTCAAAACAGAACATGTCAAATGTGTGTACTCTAATCTATTTCATTTATTTTTATACAGAAATATGTATACAAATGTATAAGTTATTGATAAACATTTACTTAAATTTTTGAGAGATCTGTTGACATTGTGAATGATATATAATATAACCTCAATACTATAACCATCATGTTTATGTAGATACAAGGATCCTAAATGCCTAAAGTTCATAGCTATCTTCTAACAGATGTGATATCATTGTTTTAAACTATCAGCTGCTTACACACTCGATTGGATTGTATTTGACTGATCTTTTGTCAAAGAACTATGTTGTGTCATTTTTTTTTAGAGTAGTCAGATACTATGCTTGATACATAAGCAAAGGAGCTATTTACTTAGTTACTGGAAGCTTTCTGTTTAAAACATGGTGTTTTTACATTATTTACACATCCTCCACTAATAGAATTTTTCAAAATATCATAGGGAAACATGAACATGTCTTCTTTCATATTCGACATTCTTTTCCTTTTGCATAATTGCATATTGACATAAAATATAATTGCTAGTATACATCACATCTTTTAAATGGTAGAAAATAGTAACTTCAAATAAAATGTGATATACACAAATGTTGTTTAAAACTTTAATAAAACCATTCATTTTTTTCAGCAAATTCTTAGAATTACAGGAACAGAAGAACGTACAGAACCGTCATCCACCTTGGACTTGTACCACCTGAGCCATATCCCTGCAAAATGCCTCTTCAGTCTTTCCTCTAATATCTCAGTAAAGGCAGTAATTTCTATCTTCATACCTCTCCGTCTATTTAAAAGCTTTTCATTACACTGAAGTTACTTGCCTTAGTTCTCATTTTAAAAATCATATATATCTGTAAACATATTTAATGTAAAATTATGACCATAAAATATGTCACTTTTGTATAATAGATTTTAGCCCTCCTCTTAATAAAATGAAAAAATGAGTCTTTTTTCCCAATTAAAAATAACAATATTTGCCAATATCCAGATATTTTAAAAACTCTCTAGTATTCTGCAGTAAATCTCAACTACTCCAAAGAATTGAATCCACCTACGATGAATAAGTTTCATTGTTTTGCCCTTACCTTTTATGTCTTATTTCTTTGCAAGAAGAGAAAACTCAGCTCAAGCTGATTTAAATATAACTAATTATTTGGCTTGCATAATGGCAACGGCCAGCAAATCATTGATTTATAACTTCAAATAATGTCATCAAGACTTATTTCTCATTCCTAATCAGTATTACATTATGTGTGCTTTATTCTCAGAGTCCATGTGGGGAATTCCTTGTGTACCAGGAAGAGACTTTTGTTTTGTTTTCTTTTATTCTTCCAAGTTCAAGTAAATCATAAGAACAAAAATATCTTTTTTAGATAACCCTGTTAGGCTTGATTTGAGACAGCTCTTCATGTTATTCAGATCTGGCTCTAAAATGGGATGCTGTGAACCGTCTACATCTTAGAACAGTGCCTGGAACATTCTAAGAACTCGATATATGCTCATTATTTCTGTTATCAACCAACCACAGTTGCTGTCTACCCTTGGAAGGAAAACGAATAAATTAATGAAACATTTACCACAGGGAAGGTCAGGGGTACCGTTAATGAGAAAAGGGTCACAGGAATGGGCCACAGCCTCAAACCTGAAGTGGCCTCCATACCACCTCCACATGTAGCTGACTTTCATTTTCTCTACCAGCAGTGTGTCCAGTGGGGAGATATTTTTATAGGTGAAGACATTTTTTTCCTAATTTTTCACAAAATTAACTCAATTTATCTTTAATTTTAACTATTGTGTTTGTTCCAATGTATACTACTACTAGGTTCATTTTCTTTTTCAGTCTATTCTCTCCTGCTCTGCCTCAATTTTGCTGATTGCTATTGATCTGTTTTCAAGTTTAATGAACCTTAGAGTCTAATCTACTGTGAAGTTTACCCAGAGGAAACCTTTTGATTCTCAAGACATTGCATTTTTGAGGTCTAAATTTTTTTTGGTTCTTTATTAGTGTATCAGTTTATCTCTGAAATTCCCAATCTCTTGATCTATTAGACCCATCCTTTTCTGAATTTTCTTTGAGGTATTTATAATTACTCTAAAGTACTTTTCTGCTGATTCCAATGACTAGCTTAGTTATGATTTTTTTTTCTGTTGATGGTCTTCTGTTGCCTGTTGATCAGGGATACAGTTTTAGTGCTTCTTTGAATTTTGTAGTTTTTGATATAATCTAGATATGGTATAAAAAGGTCCATGAAGACTGAAGTAACATTTTTCTACAAAAGTTAGGCTTTATCCTCTCTCCAGGAACTGAATTTTATATATTGACTATGTATTTAGCAACTTAGTTAAAATTTCTCATTGGTTCTAAAAGTGTATCTATAGTTTATTGGAGAGTTGTCAACACAGAAAATTATCTGATCTGCAATAATTTTCTCAAATTCTTACAAATTTTATTTCTGCACATTGTCCTACTACTGCATTAATATTGACTCATAAAATTTTATCTGGGGGAGAATAATAACCAGAAAACACTTGGATTTTTGATATTAAAGGAAATTGCTCCAATTTCTCACCACTAATAATATATCTGCTAAATTGAGTTTGGTTTGGGGGCTTTTTGTCTGTTTGCTGTTGCTTTTATTGTAACTCCCCTTAATGATTTTCTATATTTTTTAATGAATAAGATTTGTATTTTATGAAATGATTTTATTGCATTTACTAATATAATAAAAAGATTTTTCCTTTCCCTTAATCTATTATTTTAGTCAATAATGCTAATCCATTTTATAATAAATCAACTCTGTGTTCCTGGAACAAACCACAGAAAATCATTTACATAGCTGAATGTACTTTGTTAATATTTCATTTTATATTATTGCATCAATGTTTGTCAGAAATTAACCTGTAGTTTTTTTCCCTTTTATGGCAGCATCTGGTTTAGTGATCAATGTTCTCTAAATGTCATAAAATGAAAGCAAAATGTCAGTATTCTTTTTATTTGAATTATTTGTAAAAAAATGGAAAATTAATGGTGTGAAAGAGCTCACAGAATTTGCCTTGGTACTCTCTGGGCTAGCTTTCATGGTGGAAAGTTTAGTTACTGGCATGATTTCTAATATGTCTATGACAATTAAGGTTATTTGATAAATTATAATTTGTCAAAAGTAAGTTTATTTTCAAATGTATTGGCATAGCTGTTATTTTCTTACTTTCTGTTTTTAACCCCTGATATACCTGTGATTATGCCTTCTACTCATTCCTAGTACTAGTTATTAATATTTTTTAATGTTGATTATATTTGTCTTTCTTTTCATACATTTTACCTCCCTCTAAATGCCTGTTGCTGGTGATGATGGCTCACTTTATTTTGCATGTTTTCTATTTCCTTAATTTCTAACTTTATCACCGTCAGTTTAAATTTGTGAGATTTATGACACACTTACTTTACTTATTTTATTACTATCTAAATTAGTGTTTTGAATAACTTGGATTTATTCTTATTTAATCTAAATATATATTTTTAAAATATTCCATTCTATATTGATTTATTTGTATATAATAAACTTTATTTGCTGTTTTCTCATGTTTTTTAATATTAACTTTTTCAATTTGATATGGTGTGTTCTTTATCCCTGAATTCAACTATAATTTTTAATTTAAAAATAATATTTTTCTAATTAGTTTTGTTTTCATTTTGACTTAAATGTACTCCAGTACTAAAAAAATGCATTTTGTGCAAAACAATTCTTAATATTTTTAGGATAGCTTTAAGAGCTTAATTATGGTCTATTTTTTATAAATAATTTAAGTGTTTTTGAAAAGAATGTTTATTTTCCAACAGCTGGATTCAATTTTAGATGCATTTATAAAATTGTGCATCAAGCAATTTGTGTTATTTTTGCAGGTGAAAACTTCTACATCCTCACTGCTTATTTATTGGTCAGCTTTATATGTAAACTGGTTCTGACATGCAGGCGATCTGAGAAATTTTCAGGTAAATTCTTCTACTGGATATTTATTTGTGTGTTTGCTTGAAACACCAAAGAAGTATGCATTCAAACTTCATCTACTAGCTGAGATTTGCGGTTTCTATTATCAAAAGGTGTATTTTTCACTTCATTTTGTGTCAGAGTTAAAACAAGTGAGTTTCCTCTCATTTCATCTCTTACTTGATTAGGACAGAGTTACACTACTTTTAGGTTTCAGCTTTATATGGTGATTCTACTTTTAGATCATCACGTTAGGCTGATTTTTTACTTTATCCTCAATTTTTTACATTCTGTAAATTGTCAATGTGGAATCTCTGATAACCTGGGTTCATCAGAAGTTTAAGTCGAATTCAAGTTTTAAAACTCATTACCCAGGTCCCTTGCTTTCAGATGATTTTGAGGATTTAGATAATTATCTTATGAATGACCCTTTTACAAAGATAATTTTAATATATTGTGTACCACTTTAAAGTGTATGTGTGTGTTTATTGGTTGGTGGTTTTCAGTCTGTTTCCTCACCACGTGAGAAATGGAACAACATGAAGAATCTTTTCCCTGGGCAGTTTTACCAATCTCTTGAGGATAGATTTTGAGGTATTGTTTCATCAACAATTAAAATTTATCAATGAAAATCTTAAAAATGTCCATCTACTTATTTTCATTTTTGTGTTACTTTCATGTTCCAAAAGGGTTATCCAATACAGAAATACTATTGGAAACCTCTAAAATTTGCTTTCATCAAGATGTTAGTTACCGATTTAAGTGCATTGAATGAATTGGCTGTCATTAAAATACATGGTGCCAGCAAGTAAGCTGATGACAGCTTCTAGGTTTGAGATCATCTAGCTCACTTTTATTAGTTAATATTTGAGGCACACTTTAGTAAAACCAATTGATTTGTCTTAAATATCACAATAACTTCTGGGAGCATCTAGTTAAAACTTATTCTTGGGCAGATTCTCTTTCACCTTCCTGAAGCCACAGCTCATCCAGGTCTAAGTTCTCTACATTCAGAAAGTGCTATGTTTGGTTTTGAAACACTTATGTCGTTGGGATTTTGTAGCTTTCTAAACCTATTAATAAGAAGAGCATGAGCACATGTTTTATTAAATATTTCTTCAGTTAAAGTTTTAATTAAACTAGATTATAAAATATGCATAAAAATTTGTCTCTTTTTCAATGAGAAACAAACAAATGGGTAGAGGTGTAAGATTCAATCTGTTTTTTAGCTGATTTGGAAAGAGAACATTTAGCAATGTTTTATTTATTTCCTCTTAATGAGTAAAGCAATTTCATTCTATCTGAAAGTGTTAGAAATGCCCTCATAAGCTCTGAGCAACATAGAGCCCTAAAGCATTACTGTTTCATGTGCAATGTGAAGGCTAAAAGAAATAGTCTGTCATGTCCACATGTCTCCCCACATAGCCCCCATAATCGTAGGTCTTTTGAAAATATAATATTTATGTTAGATAGATAGATATAGATATTTATAAAAACATACTTACCCAAAATATATTCAGAGACCCCATATCTAGTGATTTAAATATCTTTTTTTTGCTTCTGAATATTTTATTCATTTTTAAATTTCATCTTTACTGTATTTTTCCATTACCATTTAGTCCTCTTACGTCCTCCTCCCCCCACAATCACCACACTGTTGTTCATGTCCATGACCCCTTTTTCCTTTTTATTGGATTCCTCCTCTGCCTCACCTCCCCCCACCCCCTCTAGTTGTCACCCTGCTCTTCATCTATGAATGGAACAAATACTGCAGCATATACTGGCTTACTAAATGGGTTTCTTAATTCTCTGAATGGATAAGCTCTTCACTGAATTAAGATCATGTTTATGGGGGGTAAAAACTTGTCCCTGAATAATTTTCATTAATGAGAAGGTTGGTAATATTTTTTATAATCAGCAAGACTCCTCAAAAGACATGAAATTTCATCCACATTATCAAAACAGCAGTGAGCTCTTCTAATATCAGTTTGATACTGATACTTACACAGTTCATTTTATTTTTATTAGACTATCTAAATTCCCATGTCCATTAAGTTAGAAGTCTTAACAAGTATTTCTTTATTATGCTCATTCATTTATTTATATAGCTCTTTTTAATAGTTCTGCTTTTAATATAAACAAATGCAGGGTTGGAGTCTGGCAACAGAATACCTTGACTGTGGACTAAAGACATTTAACACCATTGCCTCACTACTTGCAGGAAAACATACTGAATATTGTCATGTTATAGTTAAATAAAAGTGTTAATTAAATGTAAACAGTAAATGTATATTATCATACACCTCTATGGGGTTCATATTTTAGTTCACTTAGCTTATTTCTAAACTTGTTAATTTTTACCAATTGAGCAACAGGTAACAGCAGAATATTACAATATTCTCACAAGATTCTTCTGTTTCAGAAATACTGCACATCAGTGCCAAGTTACTCTGGCTTGAACTTTCTCTCTGTGCATATATATGTTTAAATCAACGATGAATGACTGCCAAACAAGAACTGACCTCTCAATAGGGGTGCTGTTAAGAATTTTTGTGATTTGTGCTTTTGAACAAAGTAACAACCTCCAGAAGCTCCTATCCAATGCCTGCATCCATAGTTCCTTGTTCACCTTCTTCTTTTGTGTTGGTGACTTTTAGATGAAAAATATATGTAGTTTCAGCTTGAAGCTTTGCTCTTTTAGCGCTTACAGATTGTAATATACATATTTTCACAACACCTGCTAACACAGAAAGGTGATGTTAATGTGATATGTGAGAAACAGAAAAAGAATGAATGTGTGAATATGATATTGGATATCTTGAGGGTAAAATACATATATTGTCAAATTGTTATAAGAAACTCCCTCTTGAGAGGAATGAATATTATGGTTAAATAGTTTTGGTGTCCTATTTTATTGTTTTCCCAAGGTTTGATGATTTCCTACACTCTGTGTAATCTTAAAAGGCACAGGCAGAGCCTGTCAACCAAAGGCATTCCTCCTTGAATAACGTAATGCTTAGTTTCTTGTATTTTAAATGTCAGTAAGAACTGATTTATTAAAATGCATGTAGATAAATGTTTTTATTCTTTCATCATAAATTGCGTAGTTGCTTAATTTTATTTCCCTCTGTTAAATAGCTGTAACATCACTGCCAGTGTAGCAAGCAAAGATTCAAATGTGCACATTTTATACATCTCTCAAACAAACAGAAGGTCTATATCCGTGACAGTAAGATCCACTGGTATGTGAATAAAATGCATTTTAGTATTTTGTAGATTTTTAAAAAATATATAACATGAAGTTACTGAGATTTTGTGAATCTGTAGAGGTAAGTGCATTATATGTTCCTGATTTTTTTTATGATTTACTGGACCAAAAGCACTAGGAATGTTCAACCTCAAAATGACACTGGCTGGAATTAAAGATTACTATTTTTTTGTTTTGCTTTTCATTTGAAAGAAAGGGGATTTGAGGGTTTCATTTTATTTTGTTTTTCTGTTTTTTGATGTAAGAGGAGGAAGTTGGAGGCAACAAATCCCTCAAATAGATTGTCAAAAAAAATTGTGAGCATCACACTTTTGTACTCTTGTTTCTAAGGAGGAAAACCAAGATGGACTAAATTTGAATTATGCCAACACTTCATAAAAAGCCAAAACATTCCGTGCCTTA